>JAEQBA010000417.1:229146-279235 GCA_019434445.1 Phalangium opilio
TCTAGGACTCTTTCTAGTGAATCGCCTTCGACATTTGCATCAGGAGAAAGATCCAAACGTTTCTCGGTTTCAACATTCAATTCAGGAGCACGAAATTTCTTCGATTGAGTTGTATAAACCTCAGTGTCTCCCTCTGTCGAGACACTTTGCGATTTAAGAAGAGAGTCGTTAATGTAAATATTGTTCTCAAGAGGTTCTCGAGGCGGATCGCTCTCCTTGTTCCTGTCAGGAGTCATTTCGAATTGGTTTTCGACCTTAATTTTTGGTGAAGGCGCACATAGAGGCAAACTGTCACTGTAGTTCAGTTTAGGGATACACAGATTCGTATTACGCGTTATAAACCCCATATTTTCAGAATAAAATGAGGTAATTTCAGTTTTTGCGTTTGTATTGTAAAACTCCGCAATATATTGATGTTCAAAAACAGGTGATTCTTGAATAATATATTCTTTATCCAGAATGCCTTGGACACTGTAAATAACAATAGGAAGGGGTAACTCCTGGACATTAATTTCCATATCATTTCCAACGGGTTCAGTTTTCACGTATTTATCATTATCTAATTGATGTATTCCACATTTCTAATATTTTTGAACAAGTAACGATAGTTTAACTCTTACTCTTGAACTTATTAATTTTTCTATCGACTATAAAAATGAAGGATGTTACATACCATCAGATCTTTGATTCTTTTTTCCATGTCTTTAATGACCCTAGAGAGTCTTTCAATTTCGTCTATTTGTTTATTTATCGTTAACGTTGTTTTCACTCTCTCTTTTTCCAAGTTTGAAATTAAGACATTACACTAAACAAAATGAGAATCCATTACTAAACAATTTTCGGACTTTCTTTGGCTGAGAGTATTTTGAAGGGGCAAGCAAGAAAATGGGGAACCAATGACACACAAGAACAGGGATCAGTAACAAGGTCCTAGTTAATAACGACGGACATGTTACCAATCCCCTTAGATTAGAGCCTTTAATTAGGAGACAACAGATTCGACAACTTATGCTGCGCATAGAAAATTGGCTATGATCCCAAAAGGGTCTCATATTTTTATGCTCCCCCTATGCCTAGAAAAATACCTTGGCTTCCAGTTTCCTAACTCGATCATCTCTAGCTTTTACTTCATTGATTAGATCATCTTTGCTCAAGTGATCATAGTTACATTCTTCCTCGTAGTCCATTTCCTAAAAACAAAGTTAAATAAATAATAATTTCGCAAAATACCTCTTTAATTGCCAACCTTTGAAGATTTACTAAACTCATTTCGGAATTTTGAAAAGAGGGTTTGTGAAATTGTAAATCTTCCCTAAAATAAAATAATTTTTCAAAATGAAGGTAAATTAAAAACGAACAAATAAGAAGAGAGGTTTCCCCATACAATGTAGCTAAGAAAAACATAGCAAAGGTTAACTAGTTCAAAAGATTGTGATAATTATCGCTGCAATTTTGTTCAAGAGCTAGGGACCATCCATAAACTATGTCACGCGAAAAAAAGCATTTTCTGACCCCCCGTCTCCCCAGATCACGCTTCGTCACGCTTTTCTCAGACCCCTCCCCTAAAAACCACGTCACATTTCTTTAAATCCCCCCTCCGCACTATGATTTGTCTTAATTTACAAATTTAATTTGATTAATTTTTTCAGTGAAATGCCGCCCTCTCCGAAATATTTTGCTCGGCTGAAAATTCAAGTTCTCTTCCGTTTTAAGCTTTTTCCCTCTGATTGACCTTTAGAATTTTAATGTCTGTATGTGCTTTTTATAAGATTCAAAAAAGTTCCATAAAGTTTAGTTAAAGGGGCACACTTTTTAGGTTTCGACACTGTCACCGAAAACAGACTAATCGAGCTTGAGATTTAGAAAATTTGCCAAAGAATCGAAACCATTTCAATCGGCAGGGGGATTTGATTCATCCTCACTAATAATAGGGGCGAATAAACAGAGACATAAGAGAGTTTACGCTGTTTATTTTAAATGCGCTATTTAAATTGGCTATTTAAAGGTGTAAATAGTAGATAATTGCATAAATTTTCTACTATTTAAGCGATGATGGAATAACAATTTTGGTAAATTATTGTAATGGTGGACTATGGAATGTTGTCTTTCTTCTTCTATAACATAAGAGAGCCAATCGGCCTCTTACTGACTTCGTAACAAAATCAATGCTAAATGTGACGTCACGCATCGAAGAACCTCTCCCTCCCCCTTGTCACGGACCGTCACAAATTTAGAAACCCCCTCCCCCCATAAGAGTGTGACGTAGTTTATGGACGGTCCCCTACCTCAGAAACCTTAGTGTGACGTCACCCAGGCTATTTGCCCATAAAACCTAAGAAGTGCCAAACACGGCCGCCCACTGCCAAAGTCAATCGTGTGACGTTTTACCTAGGTACTGACAGTGACGTCACAATTGAGGTTCCTCAATAATTCACCATTCCGCAGTTTAGCTTATACTGCAATATTCAGCAACGAGGGTAGATGACCGTAGATCCTATATCTATGGGTAGATCTCACAACTCACATGCATAACCAAATCACACTATAGCGTGGACAACTTACAAAGTTACACGAGTGGCTAAATGTGCGGCACTTTTGGGGGTAGAATGAAACTAAATTAACAATATTGTTGAAAAGGAGGCAATAAACATGCTAATCAGCAATAATTTTTAAAAGGTCAGGTTATTCAGGGGTCAAAACATATATACCTACTTTAGTAATATTTTGGAAAATGAGGGAATTTATTCTATGGGTTAAGGTTTGGATCGTTACATGCCTTGTTGACATCCTAGTTGCATTATATTCATCACTTACCTGCTTAAACGTTCGACCATAACTCGACATTCTTTAACAAATTCCATCACTCTTTGTACAGTTTCCCTGTTAAGATAACATACGAAACATTTTAATGATGATAAAAATATGGCCATAAACAAAAACTTAGTGTCACTAATGTACATTATCACTTACCAGTCAGGGCTGATATGAAGTTAGGAACACATCTTCGGGAAACACTATTTAATCCTAAATTTCCTTTTGACCAATTTTTACTGAATTTCCCAAATTCTAAAGAGAGTGTCTATTCTCACCCTCGGGTGGAAATAGCCTACGCGCTATTCTCACCACCCCGGGTGAAAATAGCTTATACCCTATTCTCACCCCCCCTACCACGTGACCTCCCGCGTAACGCCATGCGGCCGAGATTATTTTGGTCATTCCTTGGTTGAGAGGAAAGCGAACGGTTTTTATTTTGTTCTTCCCTAAATGTTTTGTGTTTTATTTGTATAGTCTTGAAAGTAATAATTTATATTAGTCCATATTACTTATTACTAATAATCTTTATATATTTTAGTGTATTTAATATGTTATATTTAGGGTTGGTACCGGTAATTGTGAACAATTCTAAATGTGAACACTTTTTCTTTAACATTTTGTAACTAATTTTTGGGCGGCTCAAATTCCTTTTAAAAGGGCTCAATTTGTAGATTGAATATCGAGGATTACGATAAAAATGGTTAGAATATTGTAGGAATACGTGGATGAAAGATACGGGCCAATATACGCACCAACTCGGGCTGATCAACTTAAGTTGATGCCAATTTTAGGTGTTTCTTAATACAATACCATCGGGGAATAAGCTTTAGCAAGAGTTACAATAATCCCACGATAACAAACCTTTAACCAATAGATAGATCACGTGTTTTGCTATAAAATTGATATTAAAATCTCTGGTTTCGGTTCGGAATTCGATTCAAAAATAGAGTTGGAAAAAACCAAGTAAAAATTGCAAATGTGAACACGGCGTTTCAAGGTTAATTCGAATCCTCTTTAAGCTATTTTACTAAAAGATTAAAGGTAACAGTGGTGTAAACAAGCTACTTTCAGATAATATTAACTTTAAAGTACATCATTGACCCAAAGAAAAGACTGAAATTTCGCGCCTTTAGTAAAGTTTTCAATTTAGCCGTAAGAGGGCCGTAGCTACCACTAATTATTGGGCGGGAAAGCGGGATCGCGAGTCAGCTATTATGCTAGGAGCTGAATAAAATGTGACTTCTCAACAAATTATTGAGCATTTTGACTCAGGTATTGTTTTTAATTATATTATCCTATTATCACTTATCAAATCTGCGTAAGCTTTAATCCAGGTGCATGAATTTAGGCCCTACGTATTGGTAGCTTTTTTTCCAAGGGCCTTTTTTATTCCTCCCATTTGATTAGCATTGGTGTTCACATTTGGGTCCCGCGTTCACTATTTAGGGTCAGGGTGTTTACATTTACCAGCGACTGTTCACATTTGGGTTCCTCTAAGGGGTTTTGGAAATAGGATATTGTGCAAAATTTAAAAGAGTTAAAGAGCTGAAAACAAAAACGATTTGTGTCTAAAGAATCATATTTCATGTCCTGAAATTCTCAGGTGTCTAACGTTAACGCCACGGAAGTTATTCAAAGATTTGTAAAAAGTGTTCACAATTACCAGTACCAACCCTATATTATTTAATCAATTTATTGTTAAATCCTTTAAAGAAAGGAATCATCATGGACCAAGCCGTAAAGGCTTAGGTCCACGTGGTTTTTTCTTGCTAGCATGATTTACCCAAATCATTCCCAAATAGATTAGTTAGCTTTTAATACGTTGGAAAATACCATTCTCAATTTCATTTAGTTTTAGTAATAATTGGTTGTTTTCATTAGTATAATTACAGTCTGTTAAGTTTGTACTGTCGAACTAATTTATATTTTTCAACTTATTTCATTTCAGATTTCTCCAGCTGTGTTTTTCCCTGCGTTTCGTTGTTGTTTTTGGACGAGCTGTTTTGAGGACGTTTAGTTGACTTGAGGAGGTTTAGTTGTGTAGTGGAGGTTCACTGAGAACAACAATATAGGAAGAACAAGAGGAAACACTACCAATTTTACAAATGAAGCTTTTGACTCCAACTTCAGAGACAAAATCGTTAAATTTCGAGGCATCAAGCTCTGGAACAATCAACCCCATCAACTCAAAACCCAAAAAACCCTCCAGAAATACAAACTAGAAGTTCAAAAATATATCAATATTAATTATAGGCCTACTTGAATTTTATCTACCATAATAGAATTTTATTTACTTCAATTTAAAACGGACTGGACATCATTGCAAATAAGATCTTATCTTAATGATTGCTCCAATAAAAAGCCATTTATTATTATTATTATCTATTTTGTACTTTCTTATTTATCATATCTAATAAAATTAATCAAAACGCGTCTTGGATTTAACCAAGACCTAAAAAGTATCGATAAGAACAAGGTTAATCACTTGACTGAATGCGCAGATATTGAAACTTTTTTTTAATAAAACTTACATGTTTAAGAAAGTAATGTTCCATCACCCTATTCCATTGAATAAACTTTTTTTACTGGTAGTAAATTTTTTCCCTCTCAATAATTTGAAAAATTTACTTATCTCGGGTTTTCGAGCACAATTCCATTCCCCGAAAACATTTTATAACTACATTTATTATCACTTTTAAGAGAGTACGTGTATGACATTGTGTCGTTAATAAGTTGCTAACATATCCTCCCGTTCATGCCCTGTACGCTCCATAGTGAAACCTTTTGTTAATTTTAGTGCAAATTTCAACAATGGCAGCACATTCAATAGGGACGTTATGATTTTTACTCTTGGTTAAACTGAATTGTGTAATAGATCACTTCGACATATCTTAGAGGGAAAGACACGGGGGTAAAACTTTGCCTTCCATCTCGCTCGATGGAAAGATCATAAATGGAGCAGAGACGGCGAGGGGTCAACCCCCTGTATGTCCCGATACTGAGGATTGACATCTCTTTTTTTACGTAGAAAGGGCCTATAGCAGTTGTACGACAGACAATGGTAATAATAATAAAAATTAAGGCTTTATTTACTGGAACAATCACTAAGAAACATTCTATTTACACGGTTCTATGCCATGGCGTTTCTATGGTGCGCAAGCAGTAGGGGCGTGCATGATATTCGTAATTTTTTGATTTTCTTTGTTGTAACTATTAACTTAAGCGCGGTCGTAGCCTGAAAATTCTGACTTGGTTATTTTGCGAAATAGCCTGCGTTCACCGAGTCGCGTGATCTACGACGCTATGGCTCGACTCTGCTACTTAGTCTGTATATCTTCAGGAACAAGGATAATGTATTAACGGTTTTTAAAGGAATATGGGTTTTTAAACTTGTCGCTGCGAATCTTCCTATAGTAAATGTAGTATTTCTAGTATCCCCAGAGACTTCTGGTAGCATTTGGTAGAAAAGTTTTCAAGGCGAGGAATGCTCACAAAAACAATTACTATTTGCTGACGAATACCTTAAAAAGTAATTCACACAGAATTCTCGAGCAGCTTAACGCGTAATTGAGTGGGCTATTGCCTTGCTGACGAGGCCAGGCATGAGAATAGCACAAGGCGACAAGGCGTACTTCTATCAAGGGGGTATACAACTATACATCCTCCTTCTTCGTATCTGGCGCAGCAGAGGCTAAAGCAGACTACCCTAAATGGTTTTGTCATTGTTACGTGTACTCGTGTAGGTATTTTCCACACGAAAACTCTTAAAAGTGATAATAAATGTAGTTATAAAATGTTTTCGGGGAATGGAATTTTGCTCGAAAACCCGAGATAAGTAAATTTTTCAAATTATTGAGAGGGAAAAAATTTACTACCAGTAAAAAAGTTTATTCAATGGAATAGGGTGATGGAACATTACTTTCTTAAACATGTAAGTTTTATTAAAAAAAGTTTCAATATCTGCGCATTCAGTCAAGTGATTAACCTTGTTCTTATCGATACTTTTTAGGTCTTGGTTAAATCCAAGACGCGTTTTGATTAATATCTGTTACTTCAGTCTTAATATTAATTAAAATTGTTTAGAAACCTTAGGAGAGAAAACGTTTTAGCGCGTTGTACTTTCATTAGTTAAAGCTTTTGAACTGACCAAGCATCTATTACATAACTTCAATCCTTACTGCTTGAGCTGTAATCGCTAATCTAGCTTAATTAGCTGTAATCGTTAATCTAGCTCAATTACCTGTAATCGTTAATCTAGCTCAATTACCTGTAATCGTTAATCTAGCTTAATTACCTGTAATCGTCAATCTAGCTTAATTACCTGTAATCGTTAATCTAGCTTAATTACCTGTAATCGTCAATCTAGCTTAATTACCTGTAATCGTTAATCTAGCTTAATTACCTGTAATCGTCAATCTAGCTTAATTACCTGTAATCGTCAATCTAGCTTAATTACCTGTAATCGTTAATCTAGCTTAATTACTTGTAATCGTCAATCTAGCTTAATTACCTGTAATCGTCAATCTAGCTTAATTACCTGTAATCGTCAATCTAGCTTAATTACCTGTAATCGTTAATCTAGCTTAATTACCTGTAATCGTTAATCTAGCTTAATTACCTGTAATCGTTAATCTAGCTTAATTACCTGTAATCGTTAATCTAGCTTAATTACCTGTAATCGTTAATCTAGCTTAATTACCTGTAATCGTTAATCTAGCTTAATTACCTGTAATCGTTAATCTAGCTTAATTACCTGTAATCGTTAATATAGTTTAGTTACGAAAAATCATTCAGTTTTTGCAACGAAAGAGAATAAAATCAGATAAAAGTCCTTGGTAAAACAGCGTAAGTGCAAGAGTGGCTTTCTTCTCGGCTTTATCCCCGGTAAAACGACGTTAGTCCAACAGTACATATAGGCTGCAACAACGTAAGTCAAAGCATGATTAAAAAACATGAAATTTAGCACTTAAACTTACTTTTTCTCAAAAAGCTTAAAAATGGTCCTAGAGAAAGGTTTATATTTTGATATTAAACCGTTCCCAAATGTAACAAACGAATATTTCATTTCAAAAGGGTGGCCACAAAATTTGAGAAAAACTCCATGTTATTTCTATGAGAAAATTTAACTTTTTCACCAAAAACACTGACTAATTTTATGCAAATGAAAACCACCCTTAGCAACTTTATTTTTTATAAAATAAACTAATGGGTGGATCTTTTTGAAATTTTAACCACATATTGAGGGCCCGAATTGTAGTTTTTCGAAACAATTAATACAATACAAAAAGACTACATCCAAACAAAAACCCTCCTTATACATTAAGAGCAGTATGAAGTCTTATCTAAGAGAGCTACCGCTCTCCTAGAATATAACCAGAGTTACGAGCTTCCAAAACTTAGTGTAATGTTAATCCTATGGAGGAGGCAAAGTACCTACAAGTAACCACAAGTACCTACAAGTACCCACAAGTACCTACAAGTACCCACAAGTACCTATAAGCACCCACAAGTACCAACAAGCACCCACAAGTACCTACAAGTAACCACAAGTACCTACAAGTAACCACAAGTACCTACAAGTACCCACAAGCACCCACAACTACCTACAAGCACCCAGAAGTACCCACAAATACCTACAAGCACCCACAAGTACCTACTAGCACCCAAAAGTACCTACAAGCACCCAAAAGTACCTACAAGCACCCAAAAGTACCTACTAGCACCCAAAAGTACCTACAAGTAACCACAAGCACCCACAAGTACCTACAAGTACCCACAATTAACCACAAGTATCTACAAGTACCCACAAGTACCCACAAGTACCCAC
Source organism: Phalangium opilio (assembly GCA_019434445.1). Classification (NCBI taxonomy): domain Eukaryota; kingdom Metazoa; phylum Arthropoda; class Arachnida; order Opiliones; family Phalangiidae; genus Phalangium; species Phalangium opilio. The sequence continues at coordinate 237,788 of JAEQBA010000417.1, forward strand.
AATTAACCACAAGTATATACAAGTACCCACAATTAACCACAAGTATATACAAGCACCCACAAGAACCCACAAGCACCTACAAGTACCCACAAACACCCACAAGTACCTACAAGCACCCACAAGTACCTACAAACACCCACAAGTACCTACAAGCACCCACAAGTACCTACAAGCACCCACAAGTACCTTCAAGCACCCACAAGTACCTACAAGCACCCACAAGTACCTACAAGCACCCACAAGTACCTACAAGCACCCACAAGTACCTACAAGCACCCACAAGTACCTACAAGCCCCCACAAGTACCTACAAGCACCCACAAGTACCTACAAGCACCCACAAGTACCCACAAGTACCTACAAGCACCCACAAGCACCCACAAGCACCTACAAGTACCCACAAGTACCCACAAGCACCCACAAGCACCTACAAGAACCCACAAGCACCTACAAGTATCCACTAGCACCCACAAGCACCTAACAGCACCCGGGCAAAGCACCTACAAGAGCTCAAACGCCATGTTTTTCTTGCTTAATTACCAGTCGTAGGTAATCTTGTTAACTTAATATATATGTGTGGGGTACTTTTCCAACTTAACTTGTTAGCTAACACAAGCTTAGGTTCTCTTGTTTTTTTACCACTACGAAAATTGGACCAAATAGGCTTAACCGTGCTAACATCATAAACTGACTATTATCCATCCTAAAATATCGCAGATTGGAATGGTTTTGAAAATATGAAATTAAACATACTTAAACTTAAATCTAATTAATGAAAATTGGAAAGCGGAAAATCTAAATACCAGGCTTTCGTTTAAAACCGTTTTCAAGTCAAACAAACGAATAGTTATTGCATTACGGCTACCACAAAATGGTCATCTGTAAAATATTTTCCCATGTTATTTCTATGGGAAAATTTCGAGGTTTTCGTCAAAATGTCTGATTATTTTTATGGAAATGAAAACCACCCTTAGCAACTTTATTTTTTATAAAATAAACTATTAAATGTATCTCTTTGAAATTTCACCCACATATTCAGGGTCCGAATTGTAGTTCTGTGGAATTTTTTCAAAACAGTTAATACGATACAAAAAAAGTTATAACCAATCAAAAAACCATCCTTATACATTAAAGTCAGTATGAAGTCTTATCTAAGAGAGCTATCGCTCTCCTAGAATAAATATTGTCCTTTCACTAAGTTATTACCGAATATAATTGCACATTCCGATTAATCTATCACGGCGCTCTCTCCTCAATGTTTTAAGTTAAATATTCAAAAAGGCGATTTAAACGCAATTGTTTAGTTATTTAGAATAGAGAACTTTCAGTTGGAGGAGGAGCTTAGTCTCGTGACATAATTTACGCTGCCATATTGGTGGGCTTAAAGCAGGAATGAAGCTGAGGCCAACCAATATGGCTACCAGAACAGCGGTAAGACTTGGGAGGGTGTGACGTACTACTCTCCCATCTGAAAGCTCTATAATGACAATTAGGCCTAAACATGTCAGGGAAAATCATAATAAAAGTCAGGGAATTTGAATCTTAAAATTTCGTGGTAACCCTGAACTAGTCCAAATTCAAAAGTACCTGACATTTAACATAATTAAAAACAGTAAGGTAGTTAACTATAAAAATTTCATGGTAAATAATTTAATTTCTACACTATTAACTACTCGTCCAAAGTAGATTAAATATTGATCATATTTTTAAAAATATGTTTAAAAGTTCTAGCCTACTCTCGAATATACAGGGTGTTTTTGAAAGGTCCTTTCAAAAACACCCTGTATAATATACATCCTGTAAAACTCCAATAATTCGTAATTTTAAATTATAAAATTTACATAACATATGTTTGAACCTATCATAAGTGAATCATATTACAGCTCCCTATAAGTACTGGACGTAGGTTATGCTTTTGTAAACAGCGTTTTCTTCCAAGACATCCAAGCCCGCCATCTATAGCTCAGTTTTACAAGTATAGTTTTCCCATTAACCCGGATCTTGAGTAAGGTTAGCCTACGGAAGTTGCGGTTGATGATAATGGCTGTCAGACAGCCGTCAGTGTCATGATTAGTGTGAAGCTTATTATCGCGTTATAATTTTGATTTAGAATGACTTATGTTAGGATCAATGTAACTAATGGCAATGGTTACATGTTTAGTCTTAAAAAAATAGCCCTAATTACGTGATACATAGCAAATTGATTATTTCTAGTGTTTAGTCTTAAAAAACTATTGCTGTTTAAAGCTTTTTATTGTAAAATCAATTTGCTATGTATCACGTAATTAGGGCTATTTTTTTAACGGCTTCTTATTAGATTTCTTATCTTGTATATTTTTTAAATGTCAATATATATATGCAGCATTTCCATATCAAAAGGCAGTTCTATTGTAATCCAAATGTTATCTCTTTAATTCATGACACGTTTGTTTAAACTAGAAATAAATTGTTTTAACCGTTACATTGAACCAGTTAACTTAATGTCTTTATTGATCACGCACATTTTGGTCCGTCGAGCCGGATATACGCACATGCATTGAACTTACAACTCAATCGCAGCTAGCCCGGCATAATAATTTCGTGAAAATCTTCAAAGGCATCAAGTTAAGCGTCAAGTCAAGAGACGTCTACTCAGTCAACAAGGACAGCAGCACCATGGACTCTCTACTTTCAAGACGCAAGGCACTCAAGGGTCAAATTACACGTATTGAAAACAACATCATGCAACCTGGCACTAGGCAAGAACTACAACCTCTGACGGATGCGGCGGTAACATTATACACTGACAAAGTTCAAAAACTTTCGTCGGACCTTGATTCACTCCAAGAGATCATGCAGATGAAATGCACGGTAGAAGAGTTCGATGCAATCGAAATAGAATATAACGCACTCATCACCAGGCTAGAGAACATGGATATTCTGCTGCGGAATGAAAAGAACAAGCTAGCAATGTCCAATCTTTCGGCGACAAAAACCACGGCTGACATTCGACTACCACCTATTGATCTACCAAAATTTGGGGGAAGTTACATAGAGTGGTATCCGTTTCATGACCTGTTCGTTGCTACCGTTCACTCCAACGCACAGCTGTCAGGCGCTCAGAAGTTACATTATCTCAAGAATGCCACCTTTGGCGAAGCAGCTCTCTTAATCCATTCAATCCAGTTAACAGACGGAAATTACATTGAAGCATGGGACATCTTAAAAAATCGGTATCACAATGCAAGAGAAATAATCGATGCGCACATAAAACGCCTCTTCAACCAGCCTTCAATCAAGGATGAATCAGCATCAGCCCTAAGGCGATTGGTGGATACTACTTCGGAATGTATTAGGTCATTGAAGGTCCTCAACGAACCTGTTCAGCATTGGGACGCAGTTTTAATCTACATTATTAAAGAAAAACTCGACAATGAATCACGACGTCATTGGGAATTATCTTTATCTGGGACAAGGCGGCCAACATATGATGAACTCACAAATTTTCTGGAACAGCGAGCCAGAGCGCTAGCAGCGGCCCAACCGGTCTCAAGTACATTAAAGTCAAAGGAGGCTTTTCATCAGAAGAGGAGCATACACGCACATCATGGAGCGATCAAAAGGAACTGTATCTTCTGTACAGAAGATCACGCAATCTTCAAATGTCCGATCTTCGTGAAGGCCTCAAGCGATGAAAGATGGGGTATGGTTAAAAAACATTCTCTCTGTTTTAATTGTCTCCGTTCTGATCACCAGAGCAGCGATTGCAAATGGGGAACCTGCAAATTATGCCATTCAAAACATTATACAATGCTTCATCGAGAAGAACCTGAATCAAGAAACGTTACTACGCACGTCTCTCGAGAGCTATCCCTAACATGTTCGAAGAACTCCAAGGGTCACCAAGTGATCCTACCAACGGCGATCATACACGTTGAAGACGGTACTGGACAGTTCAAACCGCTACGGGCCTTGTTAGATTCAGCGTCACAAGCCACATTTATTACGGAAGAAGGCATTCGCAAGCTCCAGTTGAGGAGAACACGCTATAGTATCACCATTGGTGGTATAGGAGCCACTGGTATAGGAACGTCACGGGGTACGGTACAGTTGGAAATTCAAGTAGAAGCGGCAAGTAAACTAACGATTAAAGCCTTGATACTCAAGAACATAACCGAGAATCTGCCGAGTTTTTCGTTCAATCCAGCTCAATGGCCACATGTTCAAGGACTGAAACTTGCCGACCCAAATTTCTATACTTCAAGTCCAGTAGACGTGCTGCTGGGTGCGGACATTTATTTTGAAATCATCGGAGAAGAAAAACGCAAGGGAAAACCGTGGCTACCTATGGCTATTATTTCGAAATTCGGCTGGGTTATTGGTGGACCAATAGGACACCCAGGATCTTCTATCAAGCCCGAAATTCGAGTTCATTCCTGCACTCTCGATGATCAAGTATCCAAATTTTGGGAGTTGGAAAATATTGGACAAATTAGTTACCTAACGCCTGATGAAACACTCTGCGAACAAATGTATGAAGAATCCTATACCAGACAAAGCTCCGGAAGATTCATGGTTCGTCTACCATTTAAATCTGATCCGATCAACCTTGGCGACTCAAAGAAAGCAGCTATCCGAAGATTTTCTTATATGGAAAAACGCCTCCAAGCGGACCCAACCTTAAAGGAACAATATTGCAATTTCATGGACGAGTATCTCAATCTTGGACATATGGAGCGCGTGCCTAAAAATCAGAAAAAAATAGCCCTAATTACGTGATACATAGCAAATTGATTTTACAATAAAAAGCTTTAAACAGCAATAGTTTTTAAGACTAAACAGGTCGTCTTGAAGTTTCGGTCCTGTAAGTAGAATATCATTGAGCGATATCCCTGCTGAAGTCTTGGCCGATGCATCGAAGACCACCCTCAACTTTGTTGTTGTGCTAGTTTCCTTAATGACAGGATGATGTGGCAAGTAATAGGCATTCTTCATTTCACTCTTTTAATCCGTTTTCGTTCCTTCCCAATTGTCATGACAGCGGATATAACCAAGATGTATCGACAAATCTTGATTCATCCAGAGGATCGTGATTGGCAAAGAATCATATGGAGATCTGATCCTTCGAAGGCATGGGAAGAATATCGATTACGGACCGTCACTTATGGCACGGCAACTGCACCGTACTTGGCTGTAAAAACACTACAACAACTATCTAAACACGTGGAGGAGACGTTGCCCTGGGCGTCTCAAGCCCTAAAAAGCGACTTTTACATGGATGACTTGATGACAGGAGTAAGGACTACAGCAGAAGGACTCAAACTTCAAGAACAATTGATTACGGCAACTACTGCAGCTGGATTTGAACTCCGGAAGTGGGCGTCAAATGATACAACTCTACTCAAGAAACTACCAGCCGAATTACGTGCCAGTCCTGACTCGCTGAGAATCGACATCGACGAAGCAATAAAAACCCTTGGGCTCTATTGGACACCAACGGCAGATCATTTCACCTTTTCTGTGGCATCGCTGAACAAAGGAGATATCATCACGAAGCGAACTATACTCTCCGATACAGCAAAGATTTTTGACCCACTTGGTTTTCTCGCGCCGGTCACCATCTTGGGAAAAATACTACTTCAAGATACATGGCAACTCAAAGTGGACTGGGATGAACCACTACCAGCTAATTTGGTTAAAAAATGGCAAGAATTTCGAAAGCATCTCCCCCAGATTGAGACGTTAACAGTTGCACGCTACGTTTACCAGCCTGGTGTCCAGGAAGCAACCCTACATGGATTTTGTGACTCCTCAGAGAAGGCGTATGCTGCATCAATTTATATGCGATCAGTAACTGCAGAGGGACAAGTGAACGTTCAATTAGTTGCCGCGAAAACAAGAGTCGCTCCACTGAAGAAAGCAACACTTCCCAGACTCGAATTATGTGGAGCGGTTTTACTAGCCAAATTAATAAAGCTTTTCCAAACCTCAATAAAGGAACAAGTGAACGAGATCCACTGTTGGACCGATTCCACGATCGTGCTGTCCTGGGTCACCTCCCCACCTCAACGCTGGAAGACCTTCGTGGCCAATCGGGTGTCTGAAATTCAAGCTATCGTACCAACCGCTCAATGGCACCATGTCCCTGGAGAAAGCAACCCAGCAGACTGCGCCTCCCGGGGAGTGTACGCAACCGAGATGCATCAACATCCACTATGGTGGCACGGACCGCCTTGGTTACATTCATCTCAACCACTGGAACAATTGCCTCCCTTACAAGAATCAGCGGAATGCGGTGTCGAACAAAGAACCATAAAACTAGCAGCGGCTCACGTACACACGAACAATTCCATGCTAACCAGCTATTCTTCCTTTAGAACTTTGATAAATGTTACGGCCTATATGTTCCGGTTTATTTCTAACAGCAGAGTTGACGCTAATCTGAAAGAGTCAAGAAAAATTGGAGTCCTGTGCCCGGATGAACGTGAAGCCGCTCTCAAGCATTGGATAAAACGAGTACAGCAGGAATGTTTTTCTGAAGAGTACGAGCGATTATTACAACAAAGAGATCTTCCATCAAAGAGCAGACTCTTATCATTGCACCCCTTCCTGGATGAAACGGGGATAATCAGAGTAGGAGGGCGTATTCAACATTCTGGCCTACCAGTCGATAGAATCCATCCGATGTTGTTGCCTCGCAGACACCCCCTAACTGATTTACTAATCAATCACGAACATATTAAACATTTGCATGGAGGACCTCAACTTCTAAGTGCTGTTATCCAAAGACGATTCTGGATTATTGGCCTCCGTGACGCAATACGCTTTCACATTCGACGGTGCGTACGATGTGTCCGTCTTCAAGCCACTACTGGATCACAGCTAATGGGTCAATTACCGACGCCTCGAGTCACTCCAGCACGGCCATTCCTAAACTGTGGAATTGATTACGCTGGGCCTTTCATTCTTAGAGTCTTAAAAGGTCGTGGTCAAAAGACATTTAAGGCATATGTCGCTCTGTTCGCCTGCTTTTCCACTCGAGCAATACACCTGGAATTGGTAAGCGATATGTCCACCGAAGCGTTCCTGGCTGCCCTTAAACGATTCGTGTCTCGTCGTGGGAAATGTCTAAACATCTACAGCGACTGCGGTTCAAACTTCATTGGGGCTAATCATGAGTTGAAGAAAATGATCAAAATAGTAATTGCCACATCAAAAAGCGCATCCGTCGTCAACTGGGTATCCGAGGAAGGAATCAATTGGCACTTTAATCCTCCAGGCTCTCCACATATGGGTGGCTTATGGGAAGCTGGTGTCAGATCGGTGAAGTTCCACTTGAAACGAGTTATTGGATTAACTACACTAACATACGAAGAGATGCAGACCGTCCTATGTCAAGTCGAGGCGTGCCTTAACTCAAGACCATTGACATCGATGAGCGCTGATCCCTCCGATATGTCCGTATTAACACCAGGGCATTTTCTCATAGGAGGCCCGATTACCGCCATCCCAGAACCGGACTTAACAACTGAAAGATTGAATCACTTATCACGTTGGCAACTTAGTCAGAAACTCGTACAACATTTCTGGAAACGTTGGAGTAACGAGTACTTGTCCAGATTACAACAACGACCTAAGTGGACAAAACCAAAACCGAACCTCCAGATTGGCGATCTTGTGTTACTGAAGGACGAAAATCTACCTCCTACAAAATGGAAGATGGCTCGTGTCAAAGAAGTTCATCCCGGCGCCGATAAAATTGTCCGAGTAGCCACCGTGCAGACAGCTGACAAACAAGTTAAGCGATCTATTGTTAAGTTGTGTCAGTTACCATTAGAATAAGTAGAATTGAAACCAATATTTCAAGTCGGGCGGAATGTTTAGTCTTAAAAAACTATTGTTGTTTAAAGCTTTTTATTGTAAAATCAATTTGCTATGTATCACGTAATTAGGGCTATTTTTTTAACGGCTTCTTATTAGATTTCTTATCTTGTATATTTTTTAAATGTCAATATATATATGCAGCATTTCCATATCAAAAGGCAGTTCTATTGTAATCCAAATGTTATCTCTTTAATTCATGACACGTTTGTTTAAACTAGAAATAAATTGTTTTAACCGTTACATTGAACCAGTTAACTTAATGTCTTTATTGATCACGCACATGGCAATGGTTACATGCCCACATTAAAGAGACATCAGAACACGATCTATGTGATATTAAAAGCACTTAACCGTAAGCAACTAAAAAAACGTTTAGTAAAACTGAAAAATATTGACCAGCATCTTTCGCAAACGGAAAACGTTAAAGCATTGAAAAATTTGTCACACTTAAAAAAGGAAAACAAATTTCTATGTCGACGCACATAACCTTTAATTAGTAATAAATCGGTCCAACTATCCCCGCTAAAATCCTTTAAATCGATCGGTGGAAGCTTAGCTCAGTGCTATACTGTACTAGGGGTACATTAGAAATATTCTAGCATGATGAAGGCTATTTTGATAATTTGAATTCATATTAATTTCCTTTTCAACACAAGCGTTTAAAAAATACCTATAGACCGCGGAAAAATAAAGTGGACTTCCACTATTATATTCACGAATCACAACCCAACACTATGTATGGAACAACTTGTTTCCTTCCGCGCTCTTCTCTCTCAAACCTTTCCTCATTGGCTACCAGCCTACCTCTTACTTCCGTTTGCTTCGCCCGCTTTTTAAAAATTACTTTCGCGCCAAAATCATTCCTCTGGTTTAGTTCACAAATTCGCCGCTGCGTTTCGCATATACCCTTTTCTCTTCAGTGCAAGGAGACAATGCTGATGCACGGCGATGTTATATCGTCCAGTACTTCTAGGGAGCTGTAATATGATCCACTTCTGAACCTATAAATTGATCATTTTTGGACCTATAAATATCCTATAATTTTGGCGTTTCAGACCTATAATACCCATTATTTTTTGTGCACTAAGCGCTGGGAGCCCTGAGTGTTTTAAACAGCCCTAACCCAGAGATTTTCTGACCTATTTGTGTATCCCTCCCACTGGACCCTGGTATGTAGTTAACAGTGAGCAAAGAGACAGAATGATATGACGTTGATAGCTAACACGCCTATCAGCATCATAAAAGTGTTTTCAACTGCCAACCAGAAAGGTGAAACATCCAATAAATTTATATGTCTATATAACGATCTTTTTATGCATTCAAAAGTTCTCCCAAAATGAACAGTTTCTATAGTTTAAATATAAAAGTAAGTTTTTACCAAAATGACATTGAGTGTCCAAAATAATACTAACATGGTCTAAAGTTAACCTATGGTGTCCAAAGTTAGCTTTTGGTAAGTTGTTTTAGGTTTACTAGCCTTTTGTGAACTTATCGTAATAATTTCCATATTTATAGTGCGTAATCTTTAAACGTATGGCTAACTTATTGAAAATTATAAAATATATAAAACAAGGGTTAACGTTTTTAAAATTTGCGGAATCTCAATTTCTTAGTCACGTGGTAGGGTGGAAATAAAATCTACGCTATGTTTACCCGAGGTAGACTTTTCACTTCACCGGGCGGTGAAAATAGCGCCCAAGCTATTTTCACCGTCCCGCGGTCCTTAGCTAAATTCTTAGTCACGTGGTAGGGTGGAAATAAAATCTACGTTATGTTTACCCGAGGTAGACTTTTCACTTCACCGGGCGGTGAAAATAGCGCCCAAGCTATTTTCACCCTCCCGCGGTCCTTAGCTAAATTCTTAGTCACGTGGTAGGGTGGAAATAAAATCTACGCTATGTTTACCCGAGGTAGACTTTTCACTTCACCGGGCGGTGAAAATAGCGCCCAAGCTATTTTCACCCTCCCACGGTCCTTAGCTAAATTCTTAGTCACGTGGTAGGGTGGAAATAAAATCTACGCTATGTTTACCCGAGGTAGACTTTTCACTTCACCGGGCGGTGAAAATAGCGCCCAAGCTATTTTCACCCTCCCGCGGTCCTTAGCTAAATTCTTAGTCACGTGGTAGGGTGGAAATAAAATCTACGCTATGTTTACCCGAGGTAGACTTTTCACTTCACCGGGCGGTGAAAATAGCAGCCACGCTATTTTCACCCTACCGCAGCCCTTACCTCAATCCTTAGTCACGTGGTAGGGTGGATATAGCCTCTACGCTATTTTCACCTAGGGTAGGAATAGGCTTCCGCCTATTTCTACCCGGTGACACTCAAAATTTAAAGAGAGTGGTAGCGTACCCCCTCCCGGGTGAAAATAGTCCGACTAATTAATCATGGCCAACTTAGATTACCGGTGGTAGAAGGCCTGCCAGCTTTACCCGAGCCCCATGTTAAAAAACGACTAGCAAAATCGCCCCTAGTTCCGACTTTCGCCGTTAGGCGCGCTACCAACCCAGTTTTCCTCATAATGCTTTTTTATGGGGAAAAAAATTCGGAAGTGGACTCGGTTTAAGAGCATTTGTAATATATTTACCGATTTTTTTCGTGGCCGAATTTTAAATGAGAAGTCAAGTAAGTTTTAATTTATATTTTGAGACCAATTTCATAATTTTCCGTCCGTTATTTGACTAGGAATCAACATTCAAAGTTGGAGTTGTTTTTAAGGCGGATAAATTAAATTTCTCGGAAAACCTAAGCCTTCGTCCAACGGCGCCACTTAATTTTATTGTAAACTTCCTTCAAGACCGAGGCTTAATTCTAAACGGCGCATTTCTCCATAGAAAAACGTATTAGGAGGAAAACTGGGTTGGTAGCGCACCTAACGGCGAAAGTTGCTAGTCGTTTTTAACATGGGGCTCGGGTAAAGCTGGCAGGTCTTCTACCACCGGTAATCTAAGTTGGCCATGAATTAATTAAAGTGGTCTATGACCATTGACCAGGGCACGTCGTCTGCTAAGCTAAAAAAGTGAATATTTAAAATATTTCAGTTAATTCCTGGACTACTTTACTAATTTGTAGTTGAAAACGCCGAGATCCTAATATTCAAGAATCAAGAAAATTTTTAAAAATCCTCAGCAGTCCTGTGGACCAGTGACCCCTTTCGATTTCATTTTTAATCTGATCATTTGCCCTGCACGGTTGCACCACGGCATTATTTCCCACGTTGGTTATTTCCATCCCTGCATTTATGAAGTTTGAAGATTTGTTGACCAATAAGATTCGCGAAAGCCATGCGCATTCGGAGGCGGTTGAATATAAAAACGCCTAACCGTTCATGATTCAGTTTAGTTTTAGTAGATTTGACTCGTGAAATTTACTACAAAATATTTTTGCCGAATATTTAACTAATAAAGTTAAGTTTGATTATGGCGTCATCAAAGCGAAGATCTATTAATAAAAACTGTCATTGTAGACAAATATTTTGGGTGCTGTGCATGAATTTAATAGCGAGCTGGAGAAGGACGACAGCAATCCTGGGTAAATGAGTCCGTTTTTGTTATTATCAACCGAATAAAATACCCCCTTCATTAAAAATTACTAAATTTGATAGGTTTTAATCCAAAATACTGCTGCCTTTACCAAATTATTGCTTGTTTATTGCCACCTGTTATACAATATTGCTATTTTAGTTTCTTTCTACTACTCTCGTCTTAGCCAGTAGCGAAAATTGTACTTATAAATCATATTAAACTTAACCCCTTTTACCATTATCGGATCTGCTAGGTTGGAATTTATTATAACAGCGTACCAACCTCTGTAGTTTTAAGTTGTAAAGCTAGGTGTTTCTTTAATTTGGGGATGGGTTTTTGATTACTTGAATGTGCAGTGAAATCATTTCTAAGAGAGTCAGCAATGTAATGCCCTTAATTCTGACTGATAATACTTAATAACGTTTTAGTAGACATAAAAATTGTTTAGTCTCTCACGTAGCTACAAATTATCTCCCAAACGTTTCTGAAGTATCAGTTTTTCTTTTTCGTAGTTTCAATCTTGTCGAGAAGGTAACCTAATGCTAGCTGAATCCCAGAAAACCTTGAGCGACACATGGGAGAAGATTGGCTTATCTGAAAAATGCCATTCTTTTAAGGTATAAAGTAACGTTACCTGAACTTTTCCTTTTAAGGCTTAGTTTGTTTATTTCCACTCTACACTTAGCCCTAATTACTGTTAATTGTTCCAAAAATTTGTAACTATGTTAAATACTAGTCACTCGCAATCAATCTAATGTGAAATATGTTTCTAGTTGGATTTAGAAATCGAATTCATGATTGCTGAATGGGAAAAAAATCAAGATAATGCGGAAAGCCTTCTGATCAATGGCAAAAAGTTTTTTCACTCATTTTATTTTAAATTATTTTAAGTGTACATACATTTTTTATTTATTCATTCATTAATTTTATTTTTAAATTATTTTAAGTGTACATACATTTTTTATTTATTTATTCATTAATTTTATTTTTAAATTATTTTAATTGTTACTAAATTATTTAACAAGTGATATTATTATTTAGATTTTTAATTTTAGCGTTGTTTGCTTTATAATGAAATAAAATTTGTACCATAAATTTATGTTCCATAAGTCTGACGTCACTACCCATACTTTGTAATGCTACTGAGAGAAACTTACAGCTCGAGCTAGTTAACGAGAAGCGAGAATTGATTATCTCGGTTAATTTTGCAGACTTCCATCTTATTATTATTTAGTCTGCATTACTAAGCCTTTGATAGCAGCGCCTTACCAGGCGTCGCTTTATCCTTAATCTATGACCTACCTCAATCACTTCCTGACAAGCTCCAGTTCCTAAGTGACCAGACATTGACAAACATTTTTGTCTGTCTCTGGCCCTCCATGTTATGCCAGAGCTGGTTTTCAGCCTGTCATGCAAACTCCGTTTGACGTACCCGTCCGTAGGGGATGGGGACGACAGGCACCGGCCCCAAGAACTTGGCCTCCGCCCCCTTTTTAGCAAATCTATTGGCTTGCTCATAGAGTTATATTTGCTGAGGGGGTGAGACGTCATTGGTTTTTCAGCCAATGAAATTAACAAGCCAACAGATGGAGTCACCTTCTGGTGGCTATAGAGCTCATGTTAAATTCTGCCTCCAAAATGGCGAATGGGCGGAGTTTAATGTCACCCTCCCCGTAACCGATATAATTCTATTGCCATGATATCCGCTATGACCCGGCACCCAAAACAACAGGACCCTGTTGCGGGACGCCAGTCGCAGGTCCTTACTTAAATTCTTAGTCACGTGGTAGGGTGGATATAGCCTCGACGCTATGTTCATCCGGGGTAGACTTCACCGGGTGGTGAAAATATACTGCTATTTTCACCCTACAGCAGCCCTTACCTCAATTCTTAGTCACGTGGTAGGGTGGATATAGCCTCTACGCTATTTTCACCTAGGGTACGAATAGGCTTCCGCCTATTTCTACCCGGGGGGTGAGAATAGTGACACTCAATTCTAAAATAATAGAAATAGTCCTATGCGTCGTCTGCTAAAACATTTTAAGACTTTTGGCTAAATTCGCTTCCGCTTTTAGGGGTAAAATAGTGAGTTTCGGAAGAACATTTTGTATGGTAAAATTTAAGAGTTCCAAAACTCCAATAAACGTCGCAATTAAAGTAGGTTATTTAAGTCCGTTTCAGAAACTAAATAAACCTAACTAAACTACCCTCCCTCCTTGATACCGCCTGCTTTGGACAGGGATTTTTCTATCGATTTGTTTCACGGCGATAGGGATGGGGTTGCCATCTAGGCTCTAGAGTAGGCAACTGACGTGATTTTTGTAAAATGCCGAAAGTGTCCATACACTAAATTACCGCCTGGTTTTGGACAGCCATTTTTCTATTGATTTGCTCATTGCCGCCTCTATTGTATAAGGCCGGAGCGCGCGATATTTCCCCTCTCAAAATCTAACATTTTAATTCGCCGCTTTCTGTCGCGAGAGGCGCTCGTTTGGACAAAAATGTGACGTCATAATTTTTAAACCTGAGGCTTTTCGCGCGGCTTCAACCGTTCAACGGCAGGGCCGGTTAGCTTGTTGGGTCTCTGGGGACGTCAGTACAAGGAGTGTGCGAAGTCTTTTCGTTACCGGTTACCGTTCCTCAATTCATTAAATGGTAAGATTAATTTAAATGTTTAAAACTTGCGTGATTGTAAAATCAATGTATGGAATTGGGCAATATAGATTATAACCTAATTATTTGTTAACCTTGTCTTGCTTCGGGTTAGGGTAGCTATTATTCACATTTAACCAAGGCTTAAAATTTACTAATTTAGTTTTAATTCAATGTTAGGATGTAATTCAAAGGAGTAATTAGTATTTGAAAAATAACTACAAAATGGTGAAATGCGCTGCACCAGATTGCCATCAGAAGGGAAGGAAGAGACTTAGTGATAATATACGCATTACCTTTCATTCATTTCCGAAAGACCAAACATTAAGGCAAAAATGGATATATGCAATATTTGGAGGGAATTCGGCTTATCTTGAAACCTTCCTGCACGGAAGTTCTGAACCGAAAATTTGTAGCAAGCATTTTAAAAGCACCGACTTCAGTATTTCAACTAGTCAAAGACGTCTCCTTAATGGCGCAGTTCCTTCTTTGATTTATAACAAAGACGAAAATAACTGTGATGCTTCGGAAAACTGTGATGCTTCGGAAAACTGTGATGCTTCGGAAAACTGTGATACTTTGGAAAACTGTGATACTTCAGGGAACGTCAAAGCACTTTCGAGAAATATCACCGACCTTCAACCTCAAAAACGAGTTGCACTATCTCCTATTGGCAATAAACCAAAGAATAAGTGTGTTTTAAACGCTAGGGAGAATCTCAGAAGAGCACTTTTTAATGTACAAGAAAATATTTATAATCATATTGAAAAACCTTCAGTTCGTAATTTTGACCAATCCCAAGCCGAGGCAGTTCCTAATTTTGCTCAAGCCCAAGCCGAGACAGTTCCTAATTTTGACCAAGCCCAAGCCGAGGCAGTTCCTAATTTTGCTCAAGCCCAAGCCGAGGCAGTTCCTAATTTTGCTCAAGCCCAAGCCGAGGCAGTTCCTAATTTTGCTCAAGCCCAAGCCGAGACAGTTCCTAATTTTGCCCAAGCCGAGGCAGTTCCTAATTTTGACCAAGCCCAAGCCGAGACAGTTCCTAATTTTGCCCAAGCCGAGGCAGTTCCTAATTTTGACCAAGCCCAAGCCGAGACAGTTCCTAATTTTGACCAAGCCCAAGCCGAGACAGTTCCTAATTTTGACCAAGCCCAAGCCGAGGCAGTTCCTAATTTTGATAAAAGTGATGATCCCAAACCTATTGCCAGTTCAAAAGTGTTTAAAGATATTTCTACTCAAGCTTCTCCTTGCATTAGAAAAAGACGCTGTATGGTGTCAACTCGTAAACTTGGAAGACACAATTTTAAACTAAAAAGGCAAGTACAGTCTCTGAAGCGCAAAATCTCTGAACTTTCTTGCACAGTCAACACGCTCAAAAAGGAGGCTCGACAGAAAGAATTCCTACAATTTAAGAAAATCATTGAAGCTAGTTTAAATAAGGATGTGAAAGCAAACTTTTTAATGGAACAAATCATGGCATTTGGAAAAAAATCTCGACCATACGAACATTCTACATTGAAAATTTGTTGCTTGATGTACAAGAAATCCCCTGCTTGTTACAATTTCATTAGAGATCTAGATATCCTTCATTTACCTCACAAAAAGACTCTCAAACGTTTTATTGGACATTCTTCTGGGGAAGAAGGAATAACGCCGCTGGTTAAGGAACGCTTAGCAATCGAATTTTCTAAAATCAAAAACCCAAATGAACGTCTCGGATCGATAATGTTTGATGAAATGAAGATAAAATCTCGACTTTTGTACGACAGGAATCTTGACAGATATTTTGGGGAAACAACTCTAACGGAAAAGGAAGGAAATGGTGATAAACTCGCAACTCATTTACTTTGTTTCCTTTTTCAAGGACTCTCTACTCATTTCCGACTGCCAGTCGCATACTTTTTTACCTCCAACTTAACCGGGATTGATTTGAAAGAAATAATTTTAAAGGTTATAACCACTGTCGAAGAGAGTGGTTTTTTAGTAGTTAGACTTGTTGCAGACAATGCAAAGACAAATACATCAGCATACAAGCTGCTTGGCGGTGGCACTCTTAAACATGAAATTGTTCACCCTAATGACCCTGATCGAAAAGTTTTCATATCATTTGACCAAAGCCACATAATTAAAAACCTTCGTAATCAGTTTTTAGCTAGAGAATTTGTTTTTATCGGGTTGCTAATCAAGTCAGAATTTGTAAAAAAGTTGTATAATGTTCAAAAAGGTAGTTTAGTAAGACCTGTTAGATTTTTAACTAGAAAGCACGTGTATCCATCTGGCTTCGAAAAGATGAACGTTTTGAGAGCTATTCAAATTTTTTCACTACCGGTCACTGCTGCCTTAAAAGCTTTAATCAGATTACGTATGGTTGATGACGAAGATATTGAAAATTTACAAGCAACTATCTACTTCATGGAAATGATACGGAAGTGGTTCGAGTTACACGACATCCACAATAAAACTTACGCTATTCATTCTCGTAATGAGAACAAGATGCCCTTTGAAAATATCGACGATGAGCGGCTCGACTGGCTAACCGAGGACTTTTTACCATTTATTGAAACTATTCAAGGTAACGCAACCAATAAAATGGAACGCTTCACAGATGAAACTTTTGAAGCAGTCCAATTAACTACCAAGGCAACAGTTGGGGTTGTAAAATACCTGCTGAACAACGGTTTTCATTACATCTTCACTAGAAAACTATCCAGTGATGGTGTAGAAGAAACCTTTAGCCACATGAGGCGATCAGGAGGATTTCACGACCAAATGGACGTTCGAGCCTGTGTCCTTAGCTTAGAGCATCACCTAAAAATTGGAATACTTAAAGCTTCCGGATCATCTAACTGCAGCCGGCGATCAATTTCAAGGCCAGTTATAACCAACGAAGGTCGAGGAGAACTGTGTCAATCACAAGCTGTTGTAGGAAGTGAAGGTGGCATGCAAGTTATTGTCTTGACAAATTCTTTAAAAATGATATTAATGAGAATGGGGAAGCTAACTATTACTGACAACACGGTAGTAACAATAAAATCAATTTCAACCGCCATGATCGGAGGATACATTGTTCGGATTGCCGAAGAAAATTCCGAGTGCTGGGATTGCCTCAATAAAGTTATTACTGCAGCATCTAATTCACCACAGCACGCGCTTATAAGTGCACAGGATCGAGGAGGGCTTAAATACCCCACGAGACTGTTGATTGCTTTATTAGCTAGTGTCGTAGAATTTGTTGAGTTGTCTTTACATTTATTCCCACGAAGCCATGTTCTAGAGAGTTACATGGATATTTTACTGCCTTATTTCTGTCAACCATTACAGTGCAATTGTGGCAATATAAAATTTGCAAAGGTATTGTTAGAAAAATTTCTAAGACCACTTTTAAATAATTATGCTAAAGATATTACTGACCAATACGGAGCTTTTAAGAAATTAAATTCAAAACCTTTATCCAGAAAAGTAATCAAAGTTTAAAATGTACTCTTATAAAACAAAATAAAAATTGTCACTCTTATAAATAAAAGTAAAAATTGTTACTCTTATAAAACAAAATAAAAATTGTTACTCTTATAAAACAAAATAAAAATTGTCACTGTTATAAATCAAAACAGAAATTGTCACTGTTATAAATCAAAACAGAAATTGTCACTGTTATAAATCAAAACAGAAATTGTCACTGTTATAAATCAAAATAAAAATTGTCACTGTTATAAATCAAAATAAAAATTGTCACTTTATAAATCAAAATAAAAATTCTTGTTACTCCTATAAAACAAAATAAAATCTTTTAAAGCTACTCTGTTTATATTTAGTTTTCTAATTCCTAGAGAAGATAAGCCAAAAACTTATATAATTCTATAATTCGTCATTCTTGCAAAGGAACTATTACAAGACTTTGAATTTACGCGCCATTTAATTTTTTAAATTCTTTCCAAACGAGCTCCGTCTATCGGAGAAGTGAGGTTCCATCCCCCCCGCGAATGTTCCCTACCTCGGGAGCCGCGCGCTCCGGCCTTATACAATAGAGGCGGCAATGATTTGCTTCACGGCGATAGGGATGGGGTTGCCTAGATCTAGGCTCTAGAGTAGGCAACTGACGTGATTTTTGTAAAATGCCGAAAGTGTCCATACACTAAATTACCGTCTGGTTTGGACAGGCACGTAGCGGGTTATATGAATCAGATAAATCGTAACGAAGTCATTTAAGTATAATTAAATTTGGTAATTAATGATTAAAGGTGTGTAAAGGCATTTGCATTAGACGATGATGAAACTTGGTCGGTATTAAGCGAATTCTCTACTGAATTGATGTTTAAATTGGAATATTAATACGCCGAGAATGATTAAAGTTAATTGTAAAATTATTTTAATCGTCATTGTTGTCAATTTATGTGCTACGTGGTTCGGTACAACGGGCAAAACGATTTGGTATTTGAAAACAATTATCTTAAGTAGTTAGTTAGCTTTAATTAGGGTTTTTCTAGAAATTGCCGAAATTTAATTTTTTGCGTTAAATGGCTGGATAGAACCAGTAGAAGTTTTAATTAGTGTTTTTCTTTCTTTTGGAAAATGCCGAAAAAGAAGAGACAATTTTACCGCTAAGTTTTCGCGCTGTTATTTTATGAGAGTAAACGTTCGAATTTACGTTGATTAGTATTATTTAAACGTGTTTAAATGGCATTGCGTTAGACAATGTAGGAGTTAATTTATAGCTATTCCAATTAATTGAGGTTTAAATGCCCGAAAAATTTGAGAGAGCATTTATAAAATTAATTTAAACTTGTTCAAATCGTTACTAGCTTTAATTTATATTTTTTGGTCTCGAAATATGCCGAAAATAAAAACACTACTGTACCACCACTATTTCGCAGGGTTTTTTGTTGAGAGAAACGTTTTAATTACTTTGATTTGTAATATTTAAACGTATTTAAATGGTCTTGAGTTATTATATTCAAATGAAGTCGTTATTTAGCTTTGATCATGGTTTTTTGGATTTTACCGCCTAGTTTTTTGATTTGTCGAATTACTACTCTATTTTACCGCCTAGGTCGAAAGCCAAGTCAATCTAGCCAAAGGGTGTTATCTAGCAGACGACACATAGTGGGAAAAGTACTATTGTAGAGTTTTTTACTTTCGGCAGATCCCAAGTTGGCGGTAATTTAGGGATTGCATTGACTGGCCATGCTGACTAGCTGAGCACACTTTTTAGGCCTGTACTTTCCCGCCCTCAGCAGACTGCAAAGCAGACGATGGGGGAGGAGCTATTATAACCATCTTAACACAAAAATCGAATTAAATTTACAATAGGGACTTGGCAGTACTACGTCATGCAACGTCAGTCTACCTTCCACTAGTGCTAAAAAACATACCAGGAGGAGGGGCT
This sequence comes from Phalangium opilio, assembly GCA_019434445.1. Classification (NCBI taxonomy): domain Eukaryota; kingdom Metazoa; phylum Arthropoda; class Arachnida; order Opiliones; family Phalangiidae; genus Phalangium; species Phalangium opilio. Next base: position 257,208 of record JAEQBA010000417.1, read on the forward strand.
TATATAGCTTTCATTCTGTTAAAAAACATACCATAATGGCGCTGGGGGCGGAGTTAAGCCCGAATTGCCAAGTCCCTATTAATCTTTAAATTAACAACGAAATAACTTAAATTACCCCTATAAACCTAATATTACCACTTTAAACTTAAACCTATCCCTTTAAAACAAACTGAAAAGAAATTCACGGTTTCCAAAAATAACTACAATGAAAGAGGAAATAGCCCATCAAAATTGACAGCGAACTTTCTAAAACTATCCTATACCCCAGTATCCACAGTGCAAAATGAAATACCTAGCAACAAAACATTTTCCAAGAAACCAGAGAAATACTACGCTTATTTAGACCCCCAAGCAACCAGACCTTGAGTCACTATCCTGGTACCTGGCCCGAGAAACTTCTAGAACATTTTTTTAACCCTTAAACTGACCAATCAGTATTTGGTCCCAAAACAAAAAGTTTTGCCCATTCGCTGTTAACATGAATACGCCCGGTTACGTCATAAATATGGTCCACTATTCGCCAAACCGAAGTCAATCAACAAACGTCATTATCCCAGAAATCCTTGCGAGAAACTAGAAGTTATATATACGAAGTCCCTCCTGTCCCATCGTCAGTCGATACCTGAAATGTCTAAACGAGACCCTTGTCGGCTAACCCTAAAGAAATCCTAAAGTCGTACGGAGATTATTTTAAATCGAACCCTTTATTTTTCATTCGACACTTTTATTTTTATTCATTTGATACCTTTATTTTTCATCAAGTTGAATATTTTAACCCCTAGAAGAAGAGAGCGCGCGAATTATTAAATCGCGAGAGAAAAATAAAAACATAATTAACCCTTAAATCGCGAAAGAGAAAAAAAAAGATCCTGAAGAAAAACCCTTAAATCGAGAAGAAGAAAAAAGATCCTGAACCTCTATGAAGAATATGGAAGAGGAGCTACTTGGCGTAAGAAATTAAAAAAAAACTTGAAACTATTGATTAACTGGCTTGAAACTATTGTTAAAGAACTTAGATTATGGTTGACGGATTGATTCATTTTAAAAAATCTTAACTTTCCATTTTTGAACATTATTTTTTTAGTGCATAATTGCACGCTTTTAACCTAACAAACCCCTAAATTTAATTTTTAAAATCTTAAAGGCTGTAGGAGGTAATCCTATTGAGGAGCCATTTCAAAGACGTTATAAATTGCAAACCTGCCTTAGATGTAAGTTTAATTGTCTTGCTCAATTTCTTATTTTTTACCCCTATAAAAGTTTGTGAAAATTTATGAATAAGATTGAATATTATGTTGAATATTAAAACTTGAATTCGAATCTATTTTTACTCTCACTTGACAAATACCAACAACCGCGGTCACTTTTGATTCAGAAATTTTATAAGCCCCTCGTTTCCGCTAAAAAGGCCTTAACCCCCCACAACTGACTGCATTCTAACATCTAGTCTAGCGTTTGCGAGGATGAATCATCAGTGAAAAAAGAGATAGGTGTTTGTCTTATACTTAACCCCTCTAATAAGAATCAAACACTCCACCTTAACCCCATAAGATCTTAAAGAGCATAAAGAAAAGGCTTATACTATGTTTTCCGAAGAAGTGGTTCCCGCCTTATGTGTCCACAGTCACGCGAAAATTTTGAGCCCCCTTAGCCATTCCAACCCCTCCATTTATTCCTGAAATGGGCCATACAATTTGTACGGAATTGGGCTCTGATTCTCGAATATTGTCTGGAAATGGGCATCCTCGATTTTTGTGACCCAACATTAGAAGAGTTTCACGGGCAAATGTTTAACATTGGAATTTAAAACAGGTTTCTTAGTGAAATACTTACCCTTTCTTTCTAAGAAAGAATTCTACCATTCACTCACTTTTCACTTATACTAAACACCATAAGTCTATTATGTAAGGTCCCCATAAGTCAGAAACAAAGTCAATTTAAGTCAATAGCAAATGCCCCTAATGAAGGAAGCAGGTAAGGAAATTTCATCGCCCCCTGTCGGACTCTGGAGGTACCACAAAGCGGAGCTGACGTAATCGAATTTCTTATTGCGCATGTCTTAGTCTTAAAAAAGAGAGTATAGGGGAGCGCAGTACCGAGGCATTTCCGTCGGAGACATTAAATGGTATCGTAGGTGGCGCGAATGAGCCGGAAACTCCCTCGTACCACTAGTATAATTTAGGGGCAACATCGTAATTTAGCCTTGTGGAGCGGGGGAGTTTCAACTCCTCCCCTATACTCTCTTTGGTCTTAAAGATTGAATCGTAGGCAGGTTTAAAAATGGCGGCGGCCAGGAATGGGGCTGGGAGGTATTAGCCTAAACTAAAGTAGTATTAAATGAAGAAGCGCATTTAATTAACACATAAAGAGGTAGAATGTATTCAAGGTTAGTAGAAAACAATTTGCACGAAAAGTATCTAGATTATCTATTAGATTATCCTCTTAACACCGTTAAAGATGTTCAATCTGAACATTGCCTTGCCATTTAAAGTCTTATCAAGAAAATCTGCCAGATCCATTACTTCAGTCAGTTAAAGGGGCTAACCGGCGCTGTTGGGGTGAAGTCCGCCCTTAGTTCAGGGGGAAAACACCCAGCTCTTTGGCCATAAGAAATGGCGCCACCGTCGCGGTGGGCGGGTAAGCAATATGCTAACCAACAGTTTGACCCCCCCCCTTCACCCCAGCATCTTCGGCCAGCCCCTTTAACTGAAAGTGTAGCTTGTTTTCATCTTGTAACTTAAGTTAATCCTCCACGTAAAGATGATAGTGACCGCTTTTATTTGTCTCCGCCGTTATATTTAAAGTATGTGACATGATTTTACTAAATAAACAGCAATGTCAACGGTACCCGCCACCATTCCCCAATTGGTGAAAAAGTTGAAAGTCCTATCCTAACTTCCGGTATAAGCAAACAGCCTAGGAATTATAGATGGCGCTTTTATCGTACCCGCCAAATTTTCAAAATGTTAATACGAGTACAATGCCGGTAGTATAGGACCTAATTGGGGACTCATACTTATGGGGACCTTACATAATAGACTTATGTAAACACTTTTGACTCGACCGAAACACGTTCGTAGATTTCGAAATTTTAACCTGTTTATCCGTGTTAGAATAGCAGCCGAAATCAGAAGCGTTCGGGAAAAGGTATAAATATAACCTGAGGTTGACCTAAAAATATATATGGTTTTGTCGTTTATATACTAGAGTGAAAAAGTCGAGGGCTCGGACGTTCGGCATTTTAGTGTACGGGATTTTGAGATTTCAAGATTTTGCCCCAGATTTTGAGATTCTGACTAAGATTTTAGAAATCTGGATATCTAGTCCAAGATTTTAAGATTTCGGGATTTTAAGGGAGATTTTCAGATTTCGAAGAAGATTTCGGGATTTTGTTCAGGATTTTCAGATTTTGAAGGATATTTTTAGATTTCGAGGAGATTTTCAGATATTTGATGAAATTTTAGGAATTTGCAGGGGATATCAAGATTTACTATTAACTTCCGGTGTTCAAAGAATATTTCGAGACTTTGAAATGTAGGTTTAGGTTTTAGACTTTAAATTTGTTTTAATTTACCGTAATGAATACTGGAGAAAAATCGAGAAAAACTAATTTGTAATACAGAACTCTTACATAGCGTAGGAGCCAAAAAGCGAGATGCAGTGTCTTCCTCTCTTAAATAGATGCAAAACGTGTATTGTAAGCGTGGAGATTTTCAGATTTTGATATTTTAGGGTGAGATTTCGAGATTTTACGTTATGATTTCGAGATTTCTAGATTTTAATGTGAGATTTCGGGATTTTCAGATTTTAAAATAGGGATTTTGGGATTTTTAGATTTTAACGTGAGATTTTGGAATTTTTAGATTTTGACGTGAAATGACGTGAAATTTCGGGATTTCGAGATTTTCGAGAGAAATTTCAAACAGATTTCAAACGAACTCTACGGGATTTTGACAAACGTCCGACCCCTCGGAAAAAGTCATTAACTAAATGACTTTTAGTTAATATAACATTAATTTTCTCATCTAAATTAATATAATGGTCCCTAAATATTAGAACCACGGCGATAGATAATAGAAAAGGGTCATAAAAATTCAAATAGTTGTTTACGAAATTTATATTTATAGAAGAAAAGTCTACTTACAAATGCAAATTGTCATTAAAGGCCGGCCGCTTTATCGATATGCTTCGCAGTATTAAAATAAAAATGCATTTATGCAAAATCCTTAATTCTCTTGCAGAATCAAAAAGAGCGAGAAATTAGAAATTCATACAGATATTGCAATTTGAAATTTAGTTTAATCGATATGAGAAATTAAGTTTAATCGATATGAGTAATTAAGTTTAATCGATATGAGTAATTAAGTTTAATCGTATGAGTAATTAAGTTTAATCGTAATGAGTAATTAAGTTTAATCGTAATGAGTAATTAAGTTTAATCGTAATGAGTAATTAAGTTTAATCGTAATGAGTAATTAAGTTTAATCGTAATGAGTAATTAAGTTTAATCGTAATGAGTAATTAAGTTTAATCGTAATGAGTAATTAAGTTTAATCGTAATGAGTAATTAAGTTTAATCGTAATGAGTAATTAAGTTTAATCGTAATGAGTAATTAAGTTTAATCGTAATGAGTAATTAAGTTTAATCGTAATGAGTAATTAAGTTTAATCGTAATGAGTAATTAAGTTTAATCGTAATGAGTAATTAAGTTTAATCGTAATGAGTAATTAAGTTTAATCGTAATGAGTAATTAAGTTTAATCGTAATGAGTAATTAAGTTTAATCGTAATGAGTAATTAAGTTTAATCGTAATGAGTAATTAAGTTTAATCGTAATGAGTAATTAAGTTTAATCGTAATGAGTAATTAAGTTTAATCGTAATGAGTAATTAAGTTTAATCGTAATGAGTAATTAAGTTTAATCGTAATGAGTAATTAAGTTTAATCGTAATGAGTAATTAAGTTTAATCGTAATGAGTAATTAAGTTTAATCGTAATGAGTAATTAAGTTTAATCGTAATGAGTAATTAAGTTTAATCGTAATGAGTAATTAAGTTTAATCGTAATGAGTAATTAAGTTTAATCGTAATGAGTAATTAAGTTTAATCGTAATGAGTAATTAAGTTTAATCGTAATGAGTAATTAAGTTTAATCGTAATGAGTAATTAAGTTTAATCGTAATGAGTAATTAAGTTTAATCGTAATGAGTAATTAAGTTTAATCGTAATGAGTAATTAAGTTTAATCGTAATGAGTAATTAAGTTTAATCGTAATGAGTAATTAAGTTTAATCGTAATGAGTAATTAAGTTTAATCGTAATGAGTAATTAAGTTTAATCGTAATGAGTAATTAAGTTTAATCGTAATGAGTAATTAAGTTTAATCGTAATGAGTAATTAAGTTTAATCGTAATGAGTAATTAAGTTTAATCGTAATGAGTAATTAAGTTTAATCGTAATGAGTAATTAAGTTTAATCGTAATGAGTAATTAAGTTTAATCGTAATGAGTAATTAAGTTTAATCGTAATGAGTAATTAAGTTTAATCGTAATGAGTAATTAAGTTTAATCGTAATGAGTAATTAAGTTTAATCGTAATGAGTAATTAAGTTTAATCGTAATGAGTAATTAAGTTTAATCGTAATGAGTAATTAAGTTTAATCGTAATGAGTAATTAAGTTTAATCGTAATGAGTAATTAAGTTTAATCGTAATGAGTAATTAAGTTTAATCGTAATGAGTAATTAAGTTTAATCGTAATGAGTAATTAAGTTTAATCGTAATGAGTAATTAAGTTTAATCGTAATGAGTAATTAAGTTTAATCGTAATGAGTAATTAAGTTTAATCGTAATGAGTAATTAAGTTTAATCGTAATGAGTAATTAAGTTTAATCGTAATGAGTAATTAAGTTTAATCGTAATGAGTAATTAAGTTTAATCGTAATGAGTAATTAAGTTTAATCGTAATGAGTAATTAAGTTTAATCGTAATGAGTAATTAAGTTTAATCGTAATGAGTAATTAAGTTTAATCGTAATGAGTAATTAAGTTTAATCGTAATGAGTAATTAAGTTTAATCGTAATGAGTAATTAAGTTTAATCGTAATGAGTAATTAAGTTTAATCGTAATGAGTAATTAAGTTTAATCGTAATGAGTAATTAAGTTTAATCGTAATGAGTAATTAAGTTTAATCGTAATGAGTAATTAAGTTTAATCGTAATGAGTAATTAAGTTTAATCGTAATGAGTAATTAAGTTTAATCGTAATGAGTAATTAAGTTTAATCGTAATGAGTAATTAAGTTTAATCGTAATGAGTAATTAAGTTTAATCGTAATGAGTAATTAAGTTTAATCGTAATGAGTAATTAAGTTTAATCGTAATGAGTAATTAAGTTTAATCGTAATGAGTAATTAAGTTTAATCGTAATGAGTAATTAAGTTTAATCGTAATGAGTAATTAAGTTTAATCGTAATGAGTAATTAAGTTTAATCGTAATGAGTAATTAAGTTTAATCGTAATGAATAATTAAGTTTAATCGTAATGAGTAATTAAGTTTAATCGTAATGAGTAATTAAGTTTAATCGTAATGAGTAATTAAGTTTAATCGTAATGAGTAATTAAGTTTAATCGTAATGAGAAATTAAGTTTAATCGTAATGAGTAATTAAGTTTAATCGTAATGAGTAATTAAGTTTAATCGTAATGAGTAATTAAGTTTAATCGTAATGAGTAATTAAGTTTAATCGTAATGAGTAATTAAGTTTAATCGTAATGAGTAATTAAGTTTAATCGTAATGAGTAATTAAGTTTAATCGTAATGAGTAATTAAGTTTAATCGTAATGAGTAATTAAGTTTAATCGTAATGAGTAATTAAGTTTAATCGTAATGAGTAATTAAGTTTAATCGATATGACTAATTAAGTTTAATCGATATGACTAATTAAGTTTAATCGACATGACTAATTAAGTTTAATCGATATGACTAATTAAGTTTAATCGATATGACTAATTAAGTTTAATCGATATGACTAATTAAGTTTAATCGATATGACTAATCAAGTTTAATCGATATGACTAATCAAGTTTAATCGATATGACTAATTAAGTTTAATCGATATGACTAATTAAGTTTAATCGATATGACTAATTAAGCTTAATCGATATGACTAATTAAGTTTAATCGATATGACTAATTAAGTTTAATCGACATGAGAAATTAAGTTTAATCGATATGACCAAATAAGTGCAATCGTATGAAAAATTAAGTGCAATCGTATGATAAATTAAGTTTAATCGATATGATAAATTAAGTTTAATCGATATGATAAATTAAGTTTAATCGATATGATAAATTAAGTTTAATCGATATGATAAATTAAGTTTAATCGATATGATAAATTAAGTTCAATCGATATGATAAATTAAGTTTAACCGATATGAGAAATTAAGGCAAAGAGAGAAGGCAAATAAAAATCGGTGTTCACGCAACAAACAATACAAAAAAAAATATTAAACAGTTAAATGTTTTGTCACAAAAGTAACGAGCGACGTAAAAATTGGAATGTTTAAAAGCCGCTAAGTTATAATCGATGGGCAAAAAACTTCTAACTTCTCTCCTTAAATGTTATTCGCGTCTTCCAAGAAATTTAAGAAAAAACTGTAGAAAAAAAAGACAACCCACATTAGAACTCATATTTCACAAAACCTGAGCTCTGGGTTTTTACGAGCCAAAGAAACTAGTAACTATCTTTTACAGCGCATTTGCCAAATTTTATATTTATAATTCTATATTACCAAAGACGGCACTTTGACACGGCTCTGACAATGCCTCCTACAATGCTGCCGGCAACAGAGCAGGTCAAATTAATACCAACTCACGATGTGGTTAAAAAGACAGTAAAAATAAAATATGAAAGTAACATGGAAATGATGGGGGAAAATTTACTTGGTGGAATATATTTTCACAAAAATCCATAAATGTGGTGTAACCACGCTTGCGATATTTATAAAGTCGCCCCACGTGGCCATAAAAGCCTTGGCTATAACTAAGAATAAACTACACTGTTCCTTAGCTTCAATCATACTTTATTAAACTAACTAAATTAATTAAATGATAATTAAATGCCACTTGCATTATACAAATAAAGAACTTATAATAATTACTGTTGACGGATGAAGTCCAATCCTAGGGCAAAGCCCTTCACTCGAGCGACTACTACATCTTTGTAGTAAAGGAGAACTGACTTTATGTCATAAGCAGACGATGCTTATATAGTACGGGGAAAGGTCAGAGGTAACTCGGTGTGTTAATCCTCTATGTAACCGCACACCCCTGGAGTAGAAACCCAGGAGGTCCCTTGATTATTTCGGGGTTCAGGTTACATCCCCCAGACGACAAGAGTTGGACTTCATCGGCAGAAAACTTAATTACATAAATTTTCTAATTTTAACAAAACAAAATAATAAGTAACTTTAAACAATGTAACAGATAGTTAAAAGATTCCAGTTAACTAGCATACTAGGTTAATCATTTAAAGTTATAAATAAATTGACGAAAGCAGGAACTGTAGCATCGGTTGGCTCGTCCTAGCTTTCTCATCCTCGCATGTTAGAATACGTCCAGTCAGATCTGAAGCAGCCGTATCAGACGATATTGTTGAGGAAGTCTCCGCAGATTGGTGGTGCATGCTTCCACCGTTCGTTGAAGAACTTGACTCAGGATCGTCCTCTGTAGGCGTTGACTGCTGACTGTAGTTTCTTCTCTTAAGGGAATGTCCCGTTGAGATAAGCCAAGTAATTAAACTTGCTTCTGAAGAAGTTCAGTATGAGTTGAACATTGTGATCGCAGTGAATTGTTGTAAAGGAAGGTTTTGAGCGACCATCAAACTCAATAGTGCATGTCACGGCTAGTCCAATCCGCAGTGCGGAACCGCAACGTTACTACCCTAACTTTACTCTAACAACTAATTACTACAAACTCCGATCACACTAAGGCTTAGCATAGCCAAAGCAAGTTACAATAACCTAGGACCCGTCGGTCCTGGCAAGCTCGCCATTTATGTAACCACGCTTGCGATATTTATAAAGTCGCCCCACGTGGCCATAAAAGCCTTGGCTATAACTAAGAATAAACTACACTGTTCCTTAGCTTCAATCATACTTTATTAAACTAACTAAATTAATTAAATGATAATTAACTGCCACTTGCATTATACAAATAAAGAACTTATAATAATTACTGTTGACGGATGAAGTCCAATCCTAGGGCAAAGCCCTTCACTCGAGCGACTACTACATCTTTGTAGTAAAGGAGAACTGACTTTATGTCATAAGCAGACGATGCTTATATAGTACGGGGAAAGGTCAGAGGTAACTCGGTGTGTTAATCCTCTATGTAACCGCACACCCCTGGAGTAGAAACCCAGGAGGTCCCTTGATTATTTCGGGAGGTTACAGTGGGAAACCCTTTTTTCGTGTATCAAGATAAGTAAGCCAAGCACGCATTTACAACATTAAAGTTCTTAATTAAGGTTCTTTATGTAAAGCGTCGATATTCTTTCCATATATGGCCGTGATGTGAGAGAATCGTTTATAGCAGTGTTCAAAGCTTAAGATCACGACACTGCAGCTCAATTCTCAGGGCCGTCGAGAGAGGGGGGCAATTCGGTCCTTTTCCCGGGGCCCGGCCGGGCCTCAATCGTTGCTAATTCTAGTGGATAATTATTGTGCAAATTTAAATATTCTGAGAGAGCGGTAGCTCTCTTAGATAAGACTTCATACTGCTTTTAATGTATAAGGAGGGTTTTTTGTTTGGATGTAGTTTTTTTTGTATTGCATTAATTGTTTTGAATAAATTCCACAGAACTACAATTCGGGCCCTCAATATGTGGTTAAAATTTCAAAGAGATCCATTAATTAGTCTATTTTATAAAAAATAAAGTTGCTAAGGGTGGTTTTCATTTCCATAAAATTAATCACACCTTTTGATGAAAAACAGGATTTTTCCCATAGAAATAACATGGTAAATTTTTGGAAAAAAACAAATCGGTTATTCGTGATTTAGAAAAACTATACGTTGGTTAGTTTTGGGAACGATCTTAAATGAAACTTTACACTATAATCTAGGACCATTTTTCTTGTTATTAAGAAAAGTTAGTTTTAAGTATGTTTAATTTAAATTTTAAAAATTGCCCCAATCTGCGATATTTTAGCATTTATACACTGTTTTTTGGGAAATATCAGCGTGACCAATATTGGCCTTTTTTAACGTATAGTTGCCTCATAATAATCCGATTGTTTCTTCTTATTGCCTTTTGGTTGGAATGGCCTATCGATAGTGCGATAAGATGGTTTTAATATTGCCGCCGTGACGATGATTCGGCCGCTGCGGTGACGCCATCGGTACTTGTGGGTGCTTGTAGGTACTTGTGGGTGTTTGTAGGTACTTGTGGGTGTTTGTAGGTACTTGTGGGTGTTTGTAGGTACTTGTGAGTGTTTGTAGGTACTTGTGGGTGTTTGTAGGTACTTGTGGGTGTTTGTAGGTACTTGTGGGTGTTTGTAGGTACTTGTGGGTGTTTGTAGGTACTTGTGGGTGTTTGTAGGTACTTGTGGGTGTTCGTAGGTACTTGTGGGTGTTCGTAGGTACTTGTGGGTGTTTGTAGGTACTTGTGGGTGTTTGTAGGTACTTGTGGGTGTTTGTAGGTACTTGTGGGTGTTTGTAGGTACTTGTGGGTGTTTGTAGGTACTTGTGGGTGTTTGTAGGTACTTGTGGGTGTTGTAGGTACTTGTGGGTGTTTGTAGGTACTTGTGGGTGTTTGTAGGTACTTGTGGGTGTTTGTAGGTACTTGTGGGTGTTTGTAGGTACTTGTGGGTGTTTGTAGGTACTTGTGGTTGTTTGTAGGTACTTGTGGGTGTTTGTAGGTACTTGTGGGTGTTTGTAGGTACTTGTGGGTGTTTGTAGGTACTTGTGGGTGTTTGTAGGTACTTGTGGGTGTTTGTAGGTACTTGTGGGTGTTTGTAGGTACTTGTGGGTGTTTGTTGGTAATTGTGGGTGGGTGTTTGTAGGTATTGTGGGTGGGTGTTTGTAGGTACTTGTGGGTGGGTGTTTGTAGGTACTTGTGGGTGTTTGTTGGTAATTGTGGGTGTTTGTAGGTAATTGTGGGTGGGTGTTTGTAGGTAATTGTGGGTGGGTGTTTGTAGGTACTTGTGGATGGGTGTTTGTAGGTACTTGTGGATGGGTGTTTGTAGGTACTGTGGATGGGTGTTTGTAGGTACTTGTGGATGTTTGTAGGTACTTGTGGGTGTTTGTAGGTACTTGTGGGTGTTTGTAGGTACTTGTGGATGGGTGTTTGTAGGTACTTGTGGATGGGTGTTTGTAGGTACTTGTGGATGGGTGTTTGTAGGTACTTGTGGGTGTTTGTAGGTACTTGTGGGTGTTTGTAGGTACTTGTGGGTGTTTGTAGGTACTTGTGGGTGTTTGTAGGTACTTGTGGGTGTTTGTAGGTACTTGTGGGTGTTTGTAGGTAATTGTGGGTGGGTGTTTGTAGGTAATTGTGGGTGGTGGTGTTTGTAGGTACTTGTGGATGGGTGTTTGTAGGTACTTGTGGATGGGTGTTTGTAGGTACTTGTGGATGGGTGTTTGTAGGTACTTGTGGGTGTTTGTAGGTACTTGTGGGTGTTTGTAGGTACTTGTGGGTGTTTGTAGGTACTTGTGGGTGTTTGTAGGTACTTGTGGGTGTTTGTTGGTAATTGTGGGTGGGTGTTTGTAGGTAATTGTGGGTGGGTGTTGTAGGTAATTGTGGGTGGGTGTTTGTAGGTACTTGTGGGTGGGTGTTTGTAGGTACTTGTGGATGTTCGTAGGTACTTGTGGGTGTTTGTAGGTACTTGTGGGTGTTCGTAGGTACTTGTGGCTGTTTGTAGGTACTTGTGGGTGTTTGTAGGTACTTGTGAGTGTTTGTAGGTACTTGTCGGTGTTTGTAGGTACTTGTGGGTGTTTGTAGGTACTTGTGGGTGTTTGTAGGTACTTGTGAGTGTTTGTAGGTACTTGTGGGTGTTTGTAGGTACTTGTGGGTGTTTGTAGGTACTTGTGGGTGTTTGTAGGTACTTGTGGGTGTTTGTAGGTACTTGTGGGTGTTTGTAGGTACTTGTGGGTGTTTGTAGGTACTTGTGGGTGTTTGTAGGTACTTGTGGGTGTTTGTAGGTACTTGTGGGTGTTTGTAGGTACTTGTGGGTGTTTGTAGGTACTTGTGGGTGTTTGTAGGTACTTGTGGTGTTTGTTGGTAATTGTGGGTGTTTGTAGGTAATTGTGGGTGGGTGTTTGTAGGTAATTGTGGGTGGGTGTTTGTAGGTACTTGTGGATGGGTGTTTGTAGGTACTTGTGGATGGGTGTTTGTAGGTACTTGTGGATGGGTGTTTGTAGGTACTTGTGGATGGGTGTTTGTAGGTACTTGTGGATGGGTGTTTGTAGGTACTTGTGGATGGGTGTTTGTAGGTACTTGTGGATCTTTGTAGGTACTTGTGGGTGTTTGTAGGTACTTGTGGGTGTTTGTAGGTACTTGTGGGTGTTTGTAGGTACTTGTGGGTGTTTGTAGGTACTTGTGGGTGTTTGTAGGTACTTGTGGGTGTTTGTAGGTACTTGTGGGTGCTTGTGGTTACTTGCCCGGGTGTTTGTGGGTTCTTGCCCCGGGTGCTTGTGGGTGCTTACCCAAACTTTTAATGATTTACGTTTTTTTTTTGAAGTATCATTATAAATAAATGTCTGATTGAGCTAAAGTTATGGTCCCCTTTATATATGTTTCTGCTTAGTGCAGATTTTGAAAATGTAAAACAGTTTCTTAAAATCCTTAATTAAAATGAAGACTGAAGGAACAGATATTATTTAAAAATGTCTTGATTAGAATCAAGACCTAAAAAGTATCGATAAGACTGAGGTTATCACGTGACTGATGGAACAGATATTAATTTTTCTTTTTAATTGAAACTTAAAGGCATGCTTAAGAAAAAAAAACGTTCCATTACCGTTTTCCGTTGAAATAAATTATTTTACTGGTAATCAATTTCAAAAATTTACTTATCTCGGCTTTTCGACCACAATTCCATTCCCCGAAAACATTTTATCATTACATTAAAACTTTTGGGAGATAACGTGTCAAAATAAGCTATAAAAAATAAAAAAACTGTATTAGCGGTCTGTTTAGCCATGACGACAACCTTTTAAAAGTTTCAAGCACTATATCACCCTTTCGAGAGTAACAGGACCTGAGCAAACTATAGCTCAACCTGCTTCTAGTACGACCAGGGAGAATTGATGTAAACTGGAGTTGAAATTTCATCATGTGCGACCTGCGGCCCTGAAACTCTCCCATAGTGTGTAGTAGTGTGTAGAACATAATTTTTTCGCTGTTATCTGCCAAAATCAATCTTTCTAGGTAGTGCCGCCTCCACACTTGAATTTTTCATGATATATTAAGGTTTGAACGAACAAAATTCTAGATTACTAATTTCACTACCGTGTCCCTCTGCTAACTTGAAGCAAACTTTCCTCCCTTTTTGCTGCTTATTACCGGTGCCATTCCCTTGACTTTCTGTTCGTTATAACTACTATCATGACTTTATTTATTTCAAACCAAAATATAAAAAAAATGGATTCTTTTTCCTTTTGTGCTACTTAGAATTTACAAATGTATATAACGTTGTGCCGTGCCATATCAAATACTCCCTAACCATTGTTAGAAACTAGAGAGAGAAATTGGGCATGCCCTAAACTACGAGAAAGAAAAATACGACGGTTGACTAAAGTACACTTGATATTACATCATTTTGCAAAACTGCGAGTAAAAATCTTACTGTCCCTATTGAATTTGGCGCCATTGGTTTTAGAATAATTAAAATGTTCCACTGCAAAGCGTGCCGGTCACGAATGGCAATGTAACGTTTTTAGGAACCTTTGAAACGCAAAACCATACACGTACTCTTCCAAAAGTTTTAATGTAATGATAAAATGTTTTCGGGGAATGGAATTGTGGTCGAAAAGCCGAGATAAGTAAATTTTTGAAATTGATTACCAGTAAAATAATTTATTTCAACGCAAAACGGTAATGGAACGTTTTTTTTTCTTAAGCATGCCTTTAAGTTTCAATTAAAAAGAAAAATTAATATCTGTTCCTTCAGTCACGTGATAACCTCAGTCTTATCGATACTTTTTAGGTCTTGATTCTAATCAAGACATTTTTGAATATAATACTAAGACAATACACAGAATGGAAACTCATCCTAATGAACGTATGATAAAATATACGTGACAAAATGAACAAAGAGTAAATTTCAGCCATATTTTTGGTCGAAATAAGTACCAGCGATAATAAGAAATGAGTAGACATGAATGGTAAAGAGCCTTGGGAAAGAGGGATTTTATTATTTTGATTATTCAAGAGGATGAGCCGTCGTAAGTGCTACAGTTCAAATGTACGTTATGTAGAATCTTAAGAATAACACAAAGTGTGAACGTTTTGTCCAACACATTTAAATATGTTCCATATTGGATATAAACAGGGGTGGATTCACCCCTGATATAAATGAATTTTTTTCTGGCTGTGTAGTCTTCAAATCCATTCAAATTGCCCATACTTTTTCCAAGTCACGAGCGTTCTTCCTAAGGCACATTGGTCACGAACAAGGGTTTATTCCACATTTGTAAATGGCCGGAACGAAGCAAACAACTTTAGCGGGAGAAAGGACCACTCTTCACATAAAGTTCGCAATAAGTTATTATTTATGTAGAATTGTGCAGGTGCAATACAGTTAAGAATGGAGAAATTTAACAGATTGTTACATACACAGTTTCGGCCTATTCATTACAGAAGACGAGGAAATATATATGGTTTTTGTCCAACTGGTTCAACAATGTAAACCCATCTATTCACACATGTGTTTTCTACGTTTATGTTCTATCAAATGAGTCTTCTGGGTACATTCATAGTCACACCGATCACATTTTAAGGGTTTTTCACCGCTATGAATGAGTTTATGTCTGATCAAATTATTCATCTGAGTGCATCCATAGTCACACCGATCACACTTGAAGGGTTTTTCACCATTGTGAATGCGTTTGTGTGTGATCAAATTATCCCCGCGAATACAAGCATATTCGCACTGATCACATTTGAAGGGTTTTTCACCAGTGTGAATGCGTTCATGTGTGATCAAATGAGCCTTCCACGTACTTGCATATTCACACCGATCACATTTGAAAAGTTTTTCACCGCTATGAACGCGTAGATGTTTGGTCAAAGAACCCCTGTCCGTGCTGTAATATTCGCACTGATCGCATTTGAAGGATTTTTCATCACTGTGAATGCGTTGATGTCTGATCAAATCACTCTTCATTGTGCTGGTGTAGTCACACTGATCACATTTGAAGGGTTTTTCAGCACTGTGAATGCGTAGTAGATGTGACTTCAAATCATTCTTCCGACTGAATCTATATTCGCACCAATCACATTTGAAGGGTTTTTCTCCACTGTGAATGCGTAGATGTACTGTCAAAGCGCAATTCCGCGTACTTGCAAAGTCACACTGATCACACTTGAAGGGTCTTTCACCAGTGTGAATGCGTTGATGTGTGATCAAAGAACTCTTCTGTGTACTTGCAAAGTCACACTGATGACACTTGAACGGTTTTTCACCGCTATGAATCCGTTGATGTTTGATAAAATCGCACTTATGCTTGCATGTATAGTCACATTGTTCACATTTGAAGCGTTTTCCTTCATTACCTTTTCTAATGCGACGTTGTAAGCCCCGTTTATAATCAGTTGAATATTTGAACCCGGTTTTACGATTCTTCTTCAATTTCTCTATAGAAAATATAAAAACTACAAACATCATTTATAATTTAGCATCAAAAATACGAACTTCATAAAAAAAGGTAGTGCGTACGAAAATGCAGCGTTACAGAAAAAAAGGTGTGTTGATCAAAGGCGTTAGTCGATGAGTAAACGAGTATTTCAACAAAAAGGGGATGAAGATCAACCTTGGCTCGAAACCCGAAAGGTTGTACTTTTAACTTTTCTTTTCTCTCAAATTAATTTTCATTCAATGGTTTTAAGACAGGTTAATCAGAACTTATTGCAAGATGAAACTTATGTTTAAGTATGTAGGACTGGTTTAATTACAAAAATACGAGGGTGGTATAATATGCTTATGGTAGAACTGTGCAGGCGCAATTCATAAAAACGATAATGCGAAGTTATACGAGTAACAATTGCTAAGATAAGTAATGGCGTTGATCATGTGCATCTGCGTACGCTTTAACAATATAAGCAGTATAACTACACAAAAGTGATGCCACTGTTATTAAAGGGGCTTGCCGGCGCTGTTGGGGGGGAGACCGCCCTTAGTTCAGGGGGAAAACACCCAGCTCTTTGGCCATAATCAATGGCTCCACCGTCGCGGTGGGCGGGTAAGCAATATGCTAACCAACAGTTTGACCCCCCTTCACCCCAACAGCTCCGGCCAGCCACTTTAAGTATGTACAACAATAACAAGTGAATCTAAAGCGTAATAAGGTCCAAAAATTAAACACTGATTTTCCTGCAGGGAGTTCGTGTCTCCGTCATTCGCGATTTTCGGAATATGATAAAAATACATTACAATTGTTAAGCGACCTCCGAGCAGTTAAATGGAATACGCTATTAGGCTATATACCGAGAAGTCGGAAATATGACTACTCATACTAGGTACTGAAGACTATTAAAGCATAAAATGTTTTACCTGTAATTTCCGAACGAGACGATGAGATTTTACCTTCTGGAATCTTTGGAGTGACACCTTCTAATGTCTCCGAGTTGGACACCGAACTATTATTTCCAACTTCAATCGGAACTTCGGGTAAATCGCTTTCCAAAGAGACGGAGGGCAATTCTGAGAGTTCAATTGGGTTGCGTTCTACTTCAGGAACATGCACTGGCACACACAATGAGCTCAGATCAACAAAAAGCTCCATACTTTCATTTTGTCTATCAGTTTCCTCGGCACCTGTCAAGGCCTTTTTGGATTGGTTATCATCAACATCACTTTCTAGGGCTGTTTCTAGTGAATCGCCTTCCACATTTGCATCCAAATGTTTTTCGACTTCAACATTCAATTCACGAACACGAAATTTCTGCGATGTAGTTGTATTAACCTCAGTTTCTCCCTCTGTCGACACACTTTGCGATTTAAGAAGAGAGTCATTAACGTTAATATTGTTCTCAAGAGGTTCTCGTGGCGAATCGCTCTCCGTGTTCGTATCAGGAGACATTTCGAATTGATTTTCGACCTTAATTTTAGCTGAAGGCGCATTTTGAGGCAAACTGTAATCGTAATTCGATTTAGGGACACACGGATTCGTATTTCGCTTTATAAACCCCATATTTTCAGGATTTATTGAGGCAATTGCAATTTCTGTGTTTGTATTGTAAACCTCCGGAACATATTGAGGTTCAAAAACAAGTGATTCTTGAATAATATCTTCTTTATCCAGAATGCCTTGGACACTGTGCATAACAATAGGAAGGGATAACTCCTGGACATTAATTTCCAAATCATTTTCAACGGGTTCAGTTTTCACGTATTCATTATTATCTAATTGATGTATTCCACTTTTCTCCTTTTTTTTTAAACAATTAACAATAACTTTCATTCTTAAAGTAATTCTCTTTCCTATTGACTATGAAAGTGAAGGATGTTGCATACCATCAGATCTTTAATTCTCCTTTCCAAGTCTTTAATGACCCTATTGAGTCTTTCAACTTCGTCTATTTTCTTATTTATCGTTAATGTTGTTTTCACTCTCTCTTTTTCCAAGTTTGAAATTAAGACATTACACTAAATAAAATGAGATTCCATTACAAATTAACAATCTACGGACTTTCTTTGGCTAAAAGTATTTTAAGGGGCAAGGAGGGACAAGCAAGAAAAAGGGGAAACCAATGACACACAAGAAGGGGATCAGTAACAAAGGTAATCTTTAATAACGACGGACATTCTACCAATCCCCTTGGACTAGAGCCTTTATTTAAGAGACAACAGATTCGACAACTTATCCTGTGCATATAAAATTGGCTATGATCCCAAAAGGGTCTCATATTTTTGTGCTTAATTTCACACTACAAAAAAGCTCCCCATGCTTTGAAAAATACCTCGGCTTCCAGTTTCGTAACTCGATCATCTCTAGCTTTAACTTCATTGATTAGATCATCTTTGCTTAAGTGATCATAGTTACATTCTTCCTCGTAGTCCATTTCCTAAAAACCAAGTTTTCGTAATTTTCAGATTGTCTAAAACAAAAGGAATATTGCAATAATTTCACAAATACCTTTTTAATTGCCAACCTTTGAAGATTTACTAAACTCATTTCGGAATTTTGCAAAGAGAGTTTGTAGGATTGTAAATTATCCCTAAAATAAAATAATTTTTCAAAATGAAGGTAAATCAAAAACGAACAAATACATGGTAGCTTTCGCTATCATGGCTAAGAAACACATGGCAAAGCTTAACTAGTTCAAAAGATTGTGATAATTATCGCTGCAATTTTGTTCAAGAGCTATTTCTGAAACCTTAGTGTGACGTCACCCACGCTATTTGCCCATAAAATCTAAGAATTACCAAACATGGCCGCCCACTGGCACTGCCAAAGTCAATCGTGTGACGTTTTACCTAGGTACTGACGTCACAATTGAGATAGCTCTATTCCTCAACCCCATTTTTGCTAGGTGTGGTTATATTTCCAGACCTAGCCTTGTGCTGATGATTTGTGTGTATGTATGTTTGTGGCCGGGGTACGCCATGAACAAGTGTGGCTAGAAACCGATTAAGACAATATCCGCTACCACGTTGAAGCTCGTAATGTGAAAGAATTGCAAAAAAATAAATAAAAGTACTTTAGTTCCTTCTTGGCTCTATGTTATGAGTTAACAGTAATTTTCCGACTTCGGACGGAAACAAGTTGTTTTGGACTTTAGTTAAGAAAAGATCGTCTTCCAGCCCTTGGAAGTATTGGGAAAGAAAGAACATTGATATCGTCAGAATTCACCCGGTTAGATTGCGGTAACCCTCAAGTTTAGGGTTAATTTGATTGACGACTGCGAAGCCGAAGTCTTGGAACGCCTACTTAGGGAAATATTTTCTTTATAGACCGGTTTTTTGGGTTGGGGGGAAAATATTTACTTTGTAAAAGACATACTGGCTTTACGATTATGATCTGTAAGTGTGTATGTTTGTGGTTTGTCTATTTAGGCTGGATAGAACAAGGGACCTTTTCAGTTAGATGTGGTTGGTAAGACAATGTACCCCAACCGTTGGGCCATCTCGAATATTACCTTAGTGAGTTTCAAAACATGAATACTGTACTACATTAACACATACGAAACCAACACGCCCTCCCCACCCCAAACTAATAGAGCTATGTCAGTTGAAGGGGGCAAACGTCACAGTTGGGCCTGCCAATAAACGGAGCCGGTTTTTACCCTCCCTCCGTGCGGGCCGCTGAAGAACTCTATGCTAAATTTCCCGCACAATACGGCTCCTAGGCGGGGACTGGCGAAACCACGCCTCAAAAGCTCTCCTTTCCCCGCGAACTGAAATAGCTCTATAGGGAGAGGGCAAACCCATTCTTGCCACGTCATAGGCTTATATCTCTTACCTCGATTCCATCCCCCTAACGGGGGAATTTCAGTATCGCGCCTACAAACGCTCCCCTAGGTAGAGGTATAAATTGACGTCGGATGTTCTTTCCCTCCCTGACAAACGCCCTCTCCCTATACGTAAATATTTTTACGTGTCTTGTATGAATACAGCAAAGCGCTTCATTCCTAGTTACGACTTACGAGGCAGTCTTCGATACTTTTTTAGTAAGGTAGTATCTGGTAGTAGTAAAAATAGTAGTCTTTTTGGACATATTTCAGAATAGCTCCTGGTAGTCGTTTACTTTTCTTTCTATGTTTATTATATGTAAAATTGGATGAAAAAAATTATGGTGCAAAAATTTTTCGGCGCAAATTATTATTTAAAAAGTTACAAGCGTTTAAGTCTTTGGCTTACGCAAAGGCTTAGAGGTCCATGTCGTTGGCTACAAAAGCAATTATAAGTAGAAAAAGGACCATACACGTATGGGAGTCACAAATTCAGATCTCTGCAGACGAAAATAACCAATTAATTAGCTGGCACCTTTTCCAAAATATTCTTCTATTAATTAGCTGGCACCTTTTCCTAAATATTCTCCTATTAATTAGCTGGCACCTTTTCCTAAGTATTCTCCTATTAATTAGCCTGCACCTTTTCCTAAGTATTCTCCTATTAATTAGCCTGCACCTTTTCCAAAATATTCTCCTATTAATTAGCTGGCACCTTTTCCAAAATATTCTCCTATTAATTAGCCTGCACCTTTTCCAAAATATTCTCCTATTAATTAGCTGGCACCTTTTCCAAAATATTCTCCTATTAATTGGCTGCCACCTTTTCCAAATTATTCTCCTATTAATTAGCTGACACCTTTTCCAAAATATTCTCCTATTAATTAGCTGCCACCTTGTCCAAAATATTTATATATTAGGTTTGGTTAGGTTTAGTTTTGTTATGCTAGGTTTGGTTTGGTTATTTTCGTCTGCAGAGATCTTAATTGTGACTCCTATACGTGTATGGTCCTTTATCCACTTATAATTGTTTTTTTAGCTAATGGCATGGATCCCTAAGCCTTTCAGTCGCGCCGCCAGCAGCTGGAAAATTTTGGCCTACTTGGAGGGCCTCCAAATTTTTAAAAACGTGCCTATAGAGGCCTTCAAATAAAATTTCATAGTTTATATTTCTATCTGTAAAAATCTAACACCACATCACACACCTGTTTGACATATTCGCTACACTACGCTTTTGTTATGTTCAAGAGAGCATTTTCAAACCCGTTTTCTTATATTCTAAAGAACAAGATCCCCCGCTAAAGTGTTGACCATTGACCCCCAGGTTACACCTCTCTTGCATAGAAACTAGAAAGGACACTAGTCGGAAATTCCCCTCCCTACCTAAAAACGGTAGGCGGCATGCGTCGCGGTGAGGAATAAATTTTCCAACTCTAAACTAGTATCAAGAACACCCAAGATTATACGAGAGTAACTTTTTTTGGGTGTACCTTGTATGAGCAGTTCCCGGTAGAGCGGTTCTCGAAATACCATCCGCAATTCAAAAACAGCGGTGTTGTTCAAAACTGCTGTTTTAGAAATAGCGGTGGTTGTGTTGAGTTTCGAGCATTTCTTAACAATACAGTTATATTCGCTGGTTTCAAAACTACGTTTTTCTGCCATCATTTAATCAGTAATGTGACCTACTAACCGATCGTGTTTTTGAATTTTTTTGAAGTACACTTAAATATTGTACTATTCTTCAGGCTGTATGAGTTTACATTTCTCATACCAGGATAGAAAAATAATTCGAGAAAGCTTATTTTACTTCGAAAGTAGATAATTGTAAACAGTAAACAGTAATTTTTTGGAAAATGCATATTATTATTTGGGAAGTAAGTCAATGAAGATAACAACAATACTTTGGAAAAGGCGTAACATTGTTACATTTATTTCCAAAATATTACTAACCTAAGTCTAACCAAACGAAACAAAACGTAAAAACCCACCTGATTTAATACTGTTTAGTTGAAATAATCAACTTTAACCTAACCAAATTATCCATATCTAAACTAGTTCTATTTGAGTTCATTTAACCCAGCTGGGCCAGCTAAGCTTACACCATAATAAACAACTATCGTTTTTCGCATATCTCTTTTACTGCTCTTTAAGAACTGCTGTAACGGTACGCTGCGTTTAAAAGAACCGATTAGAATTGGAACACGATTACTACTACAATGGGGGAGGAAAAATTATCAGCCTGGCCATACTTTTAATTTAATTAACCGTGATCAATCTAACTAAATAAGAGACTATCCTATCTTAGTGGTCCATGAATTCGGAAAAGCTTCGAAAAGATTTCATTCTTTGACTAAATTTATAA
>JAEQBA010000418.1:0-72500 GCA_019434445.1 Phalangium opilio
GGTTTCCCAAATTGTTAATATAGAATTTGTAATGAAAAGGACTATTTCTCGAGGCTAATTCAATTAGTGAAATGTGCGCTATAGCCTCGAAAACTGTAACAATTTCATTTTTCGCTATTTTCTGCCAACACTGATCCCTTGAACCGTTAACTAGGACACGAGAAGCAAATAGCATTTGAAGTGAATTTACCTCTTTGTTTAGGGTAAGTAATAATATTTTGGTTTGCTCATTCATTTACAGGAGCAGATTTACCATCAACATACTTCGCCACTCGAATATTTGTGGGCAGTTTGGATTCTAATGTGCAGTATCATAATGAAAGCTTATAACGGCAACTGAAAGCGAATTATTAACAACAGATCAAAATACATCGACTCTATTGAGGATGTCTTATCGAATGAAAAACTTGTGCCAATAACATCTATAGAAGCAATAGCTTCAACCAAAGCAAAAGTGAGTGAAGGTTAGCCGCTTACCCTAAACCAGTTTTTAATTTTAGACCTCTTGAAACTAAATTTAAGGTAAGTTAATATTCGATATTACTTTTAATTCCATCCTCAGTTCAGTTGCGATGTATGTATAGGAGTGCAACAAACCTTTTTAACTAATTATTAGCCCTCATTGCAGCATCGTGTAAATTCATCGAAACTTAAACCGATAATTTAAGTCTACGTATCTCAATTATTTGTGTTTGCTTTTTAGGAACGCATGGAACACAAACGATACCTTGTTTACTAAGTTGTATGGAAAATTGAAAACATTCCCATCTCGAACATTAGACGCCGACTTTATCTGCGGCAAACACGCTATTATTCACGACTACGACTATTTGATGTACTTAATTCAAATACGAAGGCTTTCAAAGTGTTCTTGTTACTTGGGAGCTGAGACATACTTCCCTTCGTTCTACTCTATGCTGTTTTACAAACATACTCCTCGAGTCGTTTTGGAACACGCCAATTACATGTAAGTTCATCAATTAATACCATGCAGTATTCATAAAATCCTTCAAAAAATAAAAACATCATTTATGCGGAGCCTCCGAAATGAACTAGGCCCATGCATGTCAAATTTTATATGGGGAAATATCCAGTTTGTTAAGGAAAATATTTTCACCATATATGTGTACGAGATGGTGCTTATATTACCGTTGTGACAGGGGTCTTCCTTAAATTATCGTTGATATTTTAGGGGTCAGTCATAAAAATTTTTGATAGAGAAAAGTTTCATCCTAAAACCAACGTAAATGTTTTTGGGGCTATTCACTTTTTATTGAAACTTTCGGTTAGATTGTATTGATGACAACAAAATGAATTATTTTAATTAAAATAATTCAGTAAGAGTAATAAAAACGTATACTTACATTCAGGGCTCGACATAAGGCACTAGTCAAGGCATTTGACTACTAAAAAAAATGCCTTGACTACTAAAATAAATCGAAATTTGGGGGTTCGCTAGTCAACTTGACTAGTAAAAAAATGTCCCAAATATTCGTAAACCATGCGTCTCACTAGTCAGTGACTACTAAAAAAAACTGGGATAGGGGGCTCACTAGTCAGGCTGACTACTAAAAAAAATATCCTTATGTCGAGCCCTGCTTACAATCCGCGACCTTGGCCCAAATACTTAAGCAGTCGACAGGGTCACGGGGTTGAACTTTCTTTATTTTACGGTAATATAAGCGCCCCCAAGCGTAAAACCACAGCGAACTAAATTGGTTAAAAAAATATTCTCGCTTCGCGACACGCATGGGCCTAGTTCATTTCGGAGGCTCCGATTTATGTCACGTACTAACATATTGCTTTGCAGAATTTTGAGATTCTTTGAAACCAGTCAACAAATGAGGAATAAGATCTTTACTAAATATTATACTAATAAGCTGTTGACGGAACGAAATAACCAACCGACGGTTTCTAAAATGATTTTTAAAACGCTTAAACCCGTTTTTGAAATTTATATTTTTGGACAATCTATGGCGATTTTAGCGTTTTTTGTTGAAGTCTTTTCAAGATACAACTTCAGACGTTTTTTCGAGTTTTAATCCGTGAAACTTCATTGGCCTCATCGTGAGTTTTAACAGAAAACACTTTCACGACCAAATTTTCAAAAATTTCAGATCCATAGGGAGCTAACAGTTCTAACCCTGAAACGTCACACCCTTCTATCTCTTACTGGAGTTTCATCCCCCTAACGGTTGGAAACAGTATTCTACGCGCAAAAATGCCAACCAGAGGGGGCTGCGTGACGTCAGACTATCTCTTCCCCCTAGCCAGTTGTTAGCTCCCTATTGAATGAATAAAAAAGTCAATCTCTCAATTGAAAATAATTTTCTTTAAATGGACATTATTGACAAAAACCAAGTATTTTTTTCTGATTCCTTATGTTTCTGAAATATGCCGTCTTGAATTTTTAATGATTTTTTGAAGAGATAATTATATTTTATAACCATAATTGAAATTTTATATCCAAAACATGAATGGCGTGTTGTATATCCGTTTGTCTAGTTAAAAAAAAAAGAAAAAAACTCCAGCAGGGACACAATGGGCATTTCCGAAAACATTTCTGAGCCCGGGGCATCTTGTTTAAAAGGACCCGCACACGCGCATATCAACCAGATGTACATCACTGATACGCCAATTAATGAGAGCACGTCTGGTGCTGGATTATTGCGATATAGTTAGGATCAGAACTAGGGGTGTGCGAATACCACTTTTTGGGTATCGAACCGGTTATCGACTACTAAAAAATTTTCCTTATCAAATACCGAATCGAATAGTTTATTCCAAATCGAATACCGAATAGTTAGGCATTGGTAAATTTTTTACTAACCGATTAATCGCGAATAGTTAAGCCTAGTATTCGCGAATAGTTAACCCTAATACTCACGAATACAAGGTTTAACTATTCGCGATTAATCGGGTGGTAACCCTAATATTCGCGAATAGTTAAAACAAAGCAAGGGGAAAGCATTTAGAAGCTCCTAAATTTCACAATACGTCTCCTCGTTGGTGTCCAAGTGTTTCTTAAAATTTTCCTAGGCACTTGCTGGTAGTTCTTGATGGAGGACAAATAAAATCGGGATGATATGTTTTAAAAAAGGTGGTTTCTCTAGTGTCAAGGACCTAAATTCATGGTAGTCGAACTTTAATCGAATAGTCAGTTCGGTATTCGATATTCGTATCGAATAGTGAAAATGGGCTTATCGAATACCGGATCGAATTATTCGGTTCGATATTCGATCGAATTATTCGATTGAAACGGTTAACCGCACACCTCTAATCAGAACTCTTTTTAACTATTATAAACGTATCTGTAGAAAATATTTACACTATATTTTACGAAATTAAGTAGGGCTGCTAAATATTCCGGTTCCATGGTGCCGTAATTATGGTTCCGGGTTTCGCGATTGCGAAATCGCTCCTAAACAAACTATCGTTAAGGATTTTCCAAAAATGTGCCACTTATTGTATTATCCGCTTATGCTAGAAGTATAATTATTTGTAATAGGGATAGCTAGAGTACGTAAACGATGTGTGCTTAATTATGGGCTAGGCCATCTTGTTTCTATGTAAAATGGGGGAGGGAAATCTACCCAATAAGTGGAAGGAAGTAATGGTCTTTGGCCTTCGAGGATGACCTAAGGTAACGACAAACTTTGTATGTACACTACTACACTTGTGGCATAACTCAACAATTTATTGTCATTACATTGGATCATACTTTTCAACGTTTTAACTTCTACCAAGGTTAAAACTAATATTAACTTACAGCGTTCAATTAAACTTGTAATCTTGTGGCACTAATAAGAAATCATAATACTGTATAATATATTATATATACTGTGGAAGAAGTAGAGATCTTAGAGGATTTAAAATCAAGCTTCGTAAATGTCGGAAAACACGAAAGAGAAATTGAATTAGATTCTGTCTAATTCTAGCAAGTATATAATGGAATGGTCGATGGGTAGTAGGAAGAAAGATTGACCCCGTGAATGTTGAATAGTGAAGGCTACCTTGCCCGAGTGTTCATTGTAGCATTTTATTTGCCATGCAAATTCAGGAAGGTCGCCATAGATCTGTCTGTCGTCATAGAAGATGAGCCTTTTGACTTCAATGGTTTCCGAGTAGGCAGTTTAAATGAACGAGAAATTGTCATTTGTTACGTGGTTTTTATAGAGAAATTCCCAAAGGTCGATGCAGTAGTTAGATCGGTATAAAATGAGAATAATGATCGGTTAAACCTCCCTCTAGAAGATATGCTATTGGACAACTCTATAATGATCAAAAAATCAGGACAAAGTGTTTTTTAATAAGCTGAAAGATTTTCAGAAGAAAACGTTAGAGAAAGGGATCTATGCTCTTTAGCATTTTACATTAGTCAAACGTATTATCCATTTGAATTAAAAAAGTATATTTGAGGTTTAATGATTCTCGAGATATATAAATCTAGATTTAATATTTGAACATTCAATGTCATGCATGTAAATGGAAATGTAATTTTCGCGAGGTTGGAAAAATATTTCGCTAATGATCCTTATTACCGCATTTTTAATTTCGGTATAATTTTATTGATATATTCCGTTAAAACAAGCAAATGGAACAATTTAAATGTTAAAACCGTAATGTACTAGAAGCAAATATGTTTGCAAAGCTGGAAAAATATTAGAAATGCTAATGATTCTTATCGGTTTATGTTAAAACCTGGGTTGAATTAGGTTTTCGCACGTAAGGCATTAAAGTTGAAAATGTGATTAGAATTTTATGCATACTGAACCAGCCTCTCTGAGAACACTTCAGTTACAAACGGAGGATGTGGAAAGACTCCTATCGATAGCAAAGACAAAGCCCAACAACGTGACCGTAAAAATCGACGTCTCAGGTTACAGCTTTTCTCACTTAAAGCCGAAAAAGTAACAAATCGCTAAGAAGACTGCGCTATTATTTTAAAAATTATTTTGAAAACACTAGTAGATCAAAGATAGGTAATATTTTAGACAATTATTTTGTCTTTACTAGACATTGCAGCATTAAAACTATGTAGTACTATTTCTTATGCTTATTAACACGCTTTTCACCACTCTGAGTGACGGTGACGTCACGAATAGGTATTACACTGGACGTGTCTGTTTGTCTGTGTGTGTGTGTCTGTAACCGCGTTCGCAGTTGGCAAAGCGGAGCAAACGTGTTCGAAGAAAGCAATATTAGCTTCTACTTCATTATCATCGTAAAGGTTAAGATTTACGCGGTGATAGGCTAGGATTACGAGAAACGTCTAGCCAATGGCAGGGCTTCCACCAAAGGTTCACGCAATTGCTGGTATTATTATCCTATATTCTGAATCAATCGTCTTATACACCCTAAATTTCCAAAAAATTGTTAAAAGGCATACGCTTGAATTCAAAGGTCAACAGTAGCTATGTTTAAAATGACTTTTGGAATAAAGTGTCTTAATACAATTTAACTATAATTGAGCTAAATTAATGACGATTAAAATTATTAAAATCAACTATATTTTTTAATTATTTAAGAAAAACCTGTTAAAGGGAGGGTGAAGTAGAAAATTAAGTGATTTTTAATCGATTCTTCTATTAATTGTAAGACCAGTCTACATAGTGAAACATTTAGGAAATACCTCCCATTGATTCTAAAATTCAAATTAGGTTCAGATTTTAAAGATAATTTTAAATAAGGACGTCCGACCAATCGCGTAACGCCCTGCCTTTTTATTAACAAAATTCTCGTGGCACGCTCCTTGTCTCGCGCCACGATTATCACGTCGCGCGCGAATTTTACCAAATCTCGTGATGAATTTCATTGGACACGGAACGTGCCACGAGAATTTTGTTAATAAAAAGGTAGGGCGTTACGCGATTGGTCGGAGGACCTTCTTTAAAATTATCCTTAAAATCTGAACCTAATTTGAATTTTAAAATCATTCGGAAGTATTTCCTGAATGTTTCACTATGCATAGAAGAATCGATAAAAAATCACTTGATTTTCTACTTCACCCTCCCTTTAATTGTTCGGAGAGGTTAATTCTGGTTTCCGAACTTGTTAGTATAACTTGCACAATAATCTCAATAAAGGAAGCGGTAACACGAGATAGAGCTTCAAAAGCAAACTAAACAGAGAAATAATTCTATAGTCCATTTTTCTACCGCTTCTGCATGCAGAATATCGTGGCGGTTTCCGCGGGAAAAATAAAAGCACGTGATCGACCTTCATTAACGGATAGAAGATTTGGTTTAGGCATAGCTTACTCGAACAAGTAACAGATTATTGCTTGCTTCATAATTAAGAGAACTAGAGGGCACAATTTTAAAATAAGCATCGTTTATTTCGTATTCTTTGAGTTTTTACCTCTCCGTGACGTACCTCACTTACGTCACGGAGAGGTATTATACTGGACATTTATGACTATGTGTCGGTGTGTCTGGACGTGACTGTGTTCGCAGTTGCAAATCGGAGCAAAGGTGCTTCCAATTTCAGTACCGGGTTCACGGCTTTCACAACTTGGTCAGCTCTCCCTCTTATGTTCAATCCACCCTTTTACTGGACACTATTATTTCATCAGCCAAGTCCGTCCTCCATTCAACATAGACGCCAATCTTTACTTACTACCTTCTAACACCACCATCTTCTGGTCTTTGTCTATCCCAAATAGACGACAATCTGTGCTTATAGGGTTCTAAAACCACCATCTTAGAATCTGTTTTTTTTTTGTGTCCACTTGTCCACTATGAAGAGACATTAACGGTTGAAAATGAGCGGAAAGTCATATACATTTTTAAATTAATAGTTTAAAGCTAGATTCCCACTCGACCGAAAAAACCCGGCGGAAACCACACAGCCAACGGTAGAAATTTTAACGTACGCCGGCGTCCGGCGGTAGACCGTTCACACTACGACTGAATTTTCAGTTTGGCGGTAGATCTTTTAGGGTCACGTGACAGATTTGAGTTGTTTCCACAACATCCATTAAACACTCTGAATTAGTATCTTTGTCCCCTTGTCGCTTAGATCGTACAAGAAGGGATATTTTCTGTCCTCCTCAGTAAAGTCTTCCTTATTAACATCAAATCTCTTTTTACTTCCGTTAGTTTAATTTTGCTTTCTTGGTAGTATGTTTTCGATAAGCCTTGGTCAACCACAAAAAAATGGCGGCTATCAATCTATCTCGCGTGTGCGTGCGCTCTTGAAATTTATGACGTTGTCAGTAGGATAATTTCATTGGCTGAGACACCGGCGTAACGCCGAACACGACCGAAAAAATAGAACACAACTTACGCCCGACTGAACGGAAATTCCGTCGGGCTCGGCGTAAAGATTTTTCGGTCGAACCCCTTTCTGCCGGTTTCCGTCGTGTTTTCCGTCGAGTGGGAATCTAGCTTTAGGTTAATTAGTAGAACCACGTGCCATGACTGAAACTAGATCGGCGTAGTTAAAGGTCTATTCGAAATCGTGTTATAGCGCCAGAGCTTCCATTCTTTTTGAGGATATTCTCTATTAGCCCGAATAGAGAAAAATCAGCTTTGGTTACGTTGACACTCACGCCTGCAAACTAAGAATTTCTTTGAGGTATAACCAAAAACGGATTTATGCACTAAGAACGTGGGATCATAGCTTTAGCCTCTGGTACCATCCTCGCATACTTTATTGAGAGACTTCGTCTGCTTATATTTTGACTCCACCCACAAATTCTGCATATATCGACTTCTCTATTTTCGTGGTTAAATATTTTTTCCGAAATTGCGCCAGTGGTAAAAAAGCAAAGTGGACAATTCAAATTGGCTACCAAAAAATATTTAGATCTATAACTTATCTCCCCACGGATTTGGAGCTGTAAGGCTTTGTATAAAGCCCTAGCTCGTCATACACAACGGAGCAAAAAAAAAAAAAGAGAGATATACAGAATTTGTGGGTGGAGTCAAAATATAAGCAGACGACGTTTCTCAATAAAGTATGCGAGGATGGGTAGTGAATTTGTTACCTTCAACGTTCTTCTCACATAAATCCGTTTTTGGTATAACGACATAGTGTTAACGCGCCAACCGAGTTGTGAATACATCTTTGAATAATGCTTAAATAATTCATTAATATTAACATCAGCACTTGCTAGTCAATTAAGAGCGATAATTGAGTATCTAAATAAACAAGTTTGCATGTAGACCTATCAACTCGGAGAGGCATAATTTTATTATCACAACTTGTTATTTTTTCCTTCCACGTTTTGAAATTAAAGTTCTCAATTTAGGTACTGTACATATTTTTTTAAAAATTAAGTTTCTTACGGAAATAAATATATCCTTTACAAATATTTAGTTCTAGTCTAGAGTCTACAATTATTTTTTATACATTCAAGCTATATTTGGAAGAAAATAAAGCCTCATCTTTACTTTAAATGTACCTTCAACCTTGGTCAAACCTTCTTATCTATTGTTAGAGTTAGGGTGTGGCCACTAGAGGCTTAGTTTGCAACTCCGAAGTGGTGAACTACGTAGAGCATTCCTAAACTAGAGACTTAATTTAGAGTACCCACTTTGACGTTCAATATTTTATTTATGATTTGTATGTACCTGGATACCCAGTCATTATTAAGATACTGAAAATGGAGAATGTTTTTCTTTACTCAACACGATCGGTAAGTGTTCCGAAAGTTCCTGCTTGTAATTTTAACAGCCATAAAATTATAAAAATATTTAATATTGTACCTTTACGACTTTAGTACCACGACAAAACAAGGAAAACTAAATCATTTTGGCACAATAGACAGAGCTTTTACGTTCAGGATTACATAATGGATAAATTGAAAAGCAGCTGTAATCTCAGGTATGATATAATATCTATTTAAAATCCACTGGAACATTTTTTACCTCTTTGAGGGGTGTTACACGGGACAGATCTGTCTGCGTGTGTGTCTGACGCCGTGTTCGCAGATAGAAAATCGAAGCAAACGTGTTCACAATTTTCGGATGATTGTACATACATCAACCTTCATTCGCAAGCTATCCTCCAACTTTTACACCTAATTTGTACAATATCTCCCACATACAAACCAATCTCTACTTATTCGCTACTAACAACATCATACTCTAGTCTTTTTTGTATACCACATACACACCAATCTGTACTTATTGGCTCCTAACAACAACACCATCTACTTTTCCTATATCTGTACCACAGAGACACCAATCTGTAACATAGGCACTCAATCATCATTAAGATCACGAGAAACGTCTAGACTTCCAATAGCAGGGCTTACGCAAAAGGTTCACGCGATTACTCTTTTTCTTATCCCTAACTGTGAATCAATCGCCATCCTAAATTTAACAAAAATTGTGAAAGCGGAGTATACTACATCCCTTAGGACTTAGCATGGCTAAGAGTTCTGTATCAAAAACGATGGAGGGCTTTCAGAAGTGTCCGAGGATTTATACTAAAGATTGTAAGATAATTTACCTGTTTAAAGATAAGAAAACACGACTGAAATGACCGCAATTTGAATTGTCTTTCGCAGTGCTGTATTTAGTGAAGGGTTAAGATTTTTTAGGTGTAGGATTAAAACGTGGAGGTTGTGACGTTTTCCTACGCTATCACCACGCGTAACCTTACGAGACCGACTTATCCGTCGGCCTCCTTTGAACCAAACCTTACCCGATAGCACAGGCACAAAAACCACCCAACCGCCTACCAAACCTTATACCCTAAATACGAAACAATGAGACCATAGTTGGGGTTCACTTATTATTAAATTTTAATAATTAACATTTCAGGACTCATTAATATAGTACACCAGTACCAATGCCATTTAACTCTATTTACAATTATACAAAATATTTACATAACCATGCCAAACATTATAAAACCAATAAAAGTACTTTACGTTCTTGGGGTCTCCCGTTTGTTCTTCAATACGCGCTTTACCCGCACCAAACCGGTTTAAACGTCTCGCGTTCTTATACGACGCGGCTTTCGACCGACTGATCACCGGTTCGCATTGTCACGCGTCTTCTTGGGGATTGCTCTTTTGGGCCAAAGTCCGGAGAGGAACTTTTAGGCCTTGGACCCTCTCACCATCTTCCTCGTAGTCATCTCCATCAGTGTGAAAATGTCAAAAGAGAGTTTCAATCTTGAGAATGGTTTTAGAAGCGTTCTTTCTGACCCGAACACCCGGCTATATATCTTACACTTGACCAATCGTTGTAGAGGTCTTCACTCGGGACTCCAGACGTGACCCGTCTTTGGCTCTGTTCGGAGGTGGTCACCAATAACGAACCAATGGGAGGTTAAGGTTTCTATCCCCCTTAACCCCTCGAAAAACCCGGTGACCTCTGACCTCCCTGGCGACCATCAGTCGCCACACCGTGTACCGCGACAATCCGTCGCCACGAAACGACGCACACATCATACCTTTAGCAATGGTGTTCTTATCTTTTAGGCATCGGTAAATTTCTTATTGTGAACCCTTTTTCTATCTTATTCTAAATATGAGCGAATGAACAAAACACGGTGGAGCTGCACTCGGAGCCTCCGGGATGAACTAGGCCCATGCATGTCAAATTTTATATGGGGAAATATCCAGTTTGTTAGGAAAAATATTTTCACCATAGATGGCGCTTATTTTTCCGTTGTGACAGGGGTCTTCCTTAAATTATCGTTGATATTTTAGGGGTCAGTCATAAAATTTTTATGATAGAGAAAAGTTTCATCCTAAAATTAACGTAAATGTTTTTGGGGCTATTCACTTTTTACTGAATCTTTCGGTTAGATGGTATTGATGACAACAAAATAAATTATTTCAATTTAAAACGTATACTTACTAGGGCTGTGCGAGCCTTGAATCTTTGGTTTCGAGTCGAGTCTCGAGTATTGAAATTTTCCCTTATCGAGTAACGAGCCGAGTCTCGAGTACTCGAATCGAGTATCGAGTAGTTGGAAAATTTGTTTCGAGTATTTATCGAGTAATTGGGACTTGATTTTGCAGTATTTCAGCACTTTTTGTTAATTTATCGCTCTCATAATAGACATTTAGTGTAATTTTGATCATCGACAACTACTTCAAATAATTCCCGGACGGTATTTGTCTTCTTCCCTTTTAATTTAACAAACTTAATTCCTAATTAATATGTTCTTCGCAATCTCATTCCTCAGAGAAGTCACTAGCCATTGTTATACTTCGAGCAAAGTCTCAAACGAAAATTACTAAGCTGAATTTAAAAATAAATAAACAAAATAAGAACAATAATAATAGTCAACGCGCCTTTAACTGTATTTCACTACTTTTACTTCCACTGTTGAACCAGCTAGGAGCTAATACCCCATTACATTACACTGGCATTATGATCTAAACTACCCAATCAGCACTGACTTGCGTCTGTTAACCATAAAGAGTGTCTTTCTAGTAGATTTTTTATAGCTACTACATCCCATTTTCAAAGCTAAAGGCCTTCCAAAAGCAGGTTCGAGTATTTATCGAGCCTTGGTTCGATACTCGAAACTTTTTCGAGTCTCAGAAAATCTCTTATCGAGTACTCGCACAGCACTAATACTTACAATCCGCGACCTTGGCCCAAATACTTAAGCAGTCGACAGGGTCACGGGGTTGAACTTTCTTTATTTTTCGGTCGTATCAGCGCCCCCAAACGGGAAAACACGGCGAACTAAATTAGTTAAAAAAATATTCTCGCTTCGCCACACGCATGGGCCTAGTTCATCCCGGAGGCTCCGCTGCACTGTATATGGGTAAACTTAACCGTTTATAGCTGTACCTATTAGTTCAGTAAGTAAAACTTAAAAGTGTGGGATCTGGTGAGCGACGCCGGCCGGACGCCGTCCAACAATCCCCAAAGAATTATAATTACCTCCCCTAACCTTTGACGACCAGCGTTCCCAGGCTCAAAGAAAATGACCAAACTAGAAATAAGCTAGAAATAAGTTTTACAAAGAAGAAAGAAACTGTCAAAGTAGCTAGGTAACCCCGACTTGCAGTCGCCGGACCTTATCTATAATATCTAACCTATTTTCGAAGAAAGAGAAATAACCTATTGAAGCAAAAGAAATAACTTTAAACTAAATTCGAATTAAAATTGTGACTATGCGTTACAAGGTTTATGCTTTTGATTAAAGTTGTAAATATGCCTCCTTTAACGCATCAGAATGCTCAAAATACTATCATCCTTTCCAGCTATTCTTTGTAAGATTAATTATGTCATTATGTTTTAACAGGAGTCCATCACACTTGGAAATTCCCCAGAACGCAGCGCGGCGCAGAGGCTAGCGTGGATATTAGGGTTAGGGTCCTTAGGGACCCGGTAGTTTTTTTTTAAATACGAAAAAACCTTTTTTGTTATCGTTTAAGTTAAGATCAAAAAATTTTATGAAGAATATTATATAACTTAAAGTTAATTTAGTCTTGTGAATACGAGCAATATATTAATAACTGATGAAAAAATTCAAAACTTAAGCTTTTACGTACGTGAAAAAAACAGCACTTGTGGAGCTCTCCAGCCAAGCCTTATTCCTCTTCCCCCCCGGTATTCCATTTTTTGTGGTAGGGACTAGTGGCAAGAGGAAACGATAGAGAAGGGAACGTTTCGATTGGACAATACTATCCAACGTCACCCCGTTCGTGAAAAAACTACCCTCTCAGAAATATATTTGGCGCCAAGCCCGGCTTGAAAAGGGGGTGGAAATATTTCCCCTAAACTAGTCGGAAAACGGGGGGGTTGGAACAAAATTTCCACACTGAAGACAGCCAGGGTATAAACCGTTACATCTCAGTACTTCGAGGGGGGTTATGGACTTCTGCTTCTAATGGAGTCCCATAACCAGGCAACGCTCATAACCAGTCTCAAACATGAATTCTTATTCAACCCTAGATCGACTCGCGTTAAGATGTTTAAAGCTAAGCCTTACCTTGAAATATTAAAATAAATCTTAAAAGAGTCGCATTATCTCAAATATCTGCTTTCAATCAACACTAGGACGAATTCCGTTAACGTCTTTAAAACCAAGGCTTATTTTCTAAGAATAAAATTTTCATAAAAAAGCTTTATATTTTATGATTAGGATTTGTGACCATATACAGTGTCCTACCAAAACCTTCCTTTGAGGAAAACCGCAAATACTGCCAACGGATGATGTCACTATACAAAATCAGACCTCTAATAAAGGGTTTGAATAAATGTTTCGATTTCAGGATTTATTGTAAGGTACTAAACAAATTGGGAAATATGCTGAAAGCAACAAAATGTTTTAAAGCACAAGTCTTCGAACTTACCCCTCAAATTACAACCTCTAATCTTTTTGATAAACACCTCAACATAAATGTTCGATGTGGCTACCATCGTGATGGAGGCTCACTTCAAGACGACTGTCCATGTCTTGAAGCACTAAACTCATGACGCGGGAAGTCCAAGTAAATGTCTTCAGCGATGTTTTCATCGAAGAAGAAGGCTCCGATAATTCTGTTTCCAAGAATGCGCCCAACCAAACATTTACTTTCCATCGCAATTGATGGCAATGGTGTCGAAACCATTGAAGTTTTGTTGGGTCCAGTAATGTACGTTATGCTGGTTTACCGTATCATCTCTGTGAAATGTAGCCTCGTGAGAAAGCAGAACCTTTCTCAAAAATAATAGATCAGCTTTAATTAGTTCACGCACGGTAAGACAAAGGTCTTGCCGTCTTAGGCAATCCTCGTCCGTTAAGGTTTGGTGTAGGGGGATATGATAGGGAAAGCGGTAATGATGCCATTTTTAACTGGCAAGAACAGTAGAATGGTAAAAAGCAACTTCTTGTCCCACCATATACTACTAGCATAGGAGTTAGCTTCAAAACGTGCAAGGATGTCAATAGCCCCACAAATTCCAAACTTAGCCCCCCCCCCAAAAAAAACCGTAAACCCTACCAAAAAATTGCTGTTAGCAACCTAAAATTCTGTAGCAATATATAAAAAAAAATCAATATCAAACAGTAAAATTTTGAAGAAAAAAAGAGATGGAGACAAGTAAAATGTTTCATGTTCTTTCGAAGGGAGTCCCAATAGTGTGGGCTAAAAGCTTACCAATACTAAAAATAAACCGAGAGTGAAAATCCTTCATAATCGGTTCCGTAGTCTTTATCAATAAAAGGTTGTATATCTTTAAAATGCGAATAATTTCAGGTTGACACAAATTTACAGATAGTTTTCTACACATTTTCCAATGAGCCCATTATGCAATTTTTTATATTAAGTTCTTATAACAACTTTCAAATAGTTTCCCAGATTTAGCCCCCCCCCCCCAATTTTCAAACCCTAGCGACGCTACTGCTTTTATCTAACCCTAGTTAGGCGTTAAAAACCTTGGTTTCAAATTGAGTTTTTTCTAGTTTAGCTCCCCAACACATCGGATCCATCTTCTTCGCTGAGAACATCACTGAAGACATTTACTTGTACTTCCTGCGTCATGAGTTTAGTGCTTGCAAATGTATTTCAAGACATGGACAGTCTTCTTGAAGAGTGCCTCCACCACGATGGTTGTCACATCTAACATTTACGTTGCTGTGTTTACCAAACAGATTAGAGGTTGTAATTTGATGCCTAAGTTCTAAGACTAATAGTTGGACTGTCTTCTAAAACATTTTGTTGTATTCAGCATATTCCCCAGTATTTCTTTGGTATCTTTCTCATTTCCATACAGTAAAACCTGAATTCCAAACCTTTATTTACACCCTGTATTAGAGGTCTATTATTTAGAATAGTGACGTCGCCAGTCGGCAGTAATGGTGGTTGTTCACAAGGGAAAGTGTAGGTCTGATTTCGTCCAAACTGTATAAAACTTTTCCAAATTCTGCTTTCCAGTTCAAAGTATATCACCCGCGAACAAGTTAAAATTCGTTTAGCTGAAATGAAGGACCCAGCTGCTAAAGCAAGTGAACACTATTATCTTCTAAGAGGAGTCTCAACTGGCGTAAGTTTGAAGTTCTGTATATCATTGAAACGAACTAAGTTCTACATTGCATTTTATAGTAAAAAGACTTAGTCGGTGTTCTTTAAACTATGTTAACGATGGCAGTAGCGTAGTTAAAATATTCGCGGCGTCAATATTATTAACTCATTCGGCCACCATCTAGGAAAATGGAAGAAGGAGTTATAACTTTAATTGTAACAACATAAGTTTATAAGGTATGTTCCATAAGTATGACACTACCTAAACTTCGTAATGCTTGAGACTTACTGAGAGCTAGTTCGAGAACGACAAGCGACAATTGACTACACTCGGTTTTGCAGTCTAACTATTTAGTCTGTACTAAGCCTTTGACAGCGCTTCACTAGGCGTCGCTTTACGAGAATCTCTGTCGTTTCACTTCCGTCTCTTCATGACAAGCTCTCATTAACCAGTGGGAAACTTATGGAACATATCTTATGGTAACAATCTCAACTTTCTTACAATAGTTCAGAGGTAATTTTAATCTGATACGGAGTAAAATTACGTAACTATAGACCTATTTGCAAGCTATCAAATTAGTTTTCGTTAATTAATTGAAACACTCATTAGCATTGTAGTTTTATATGTGTAATACTGTTTTTTAAGATTATCCACACCGCTTTTACGCTTTTCATGCCAATGAGTTCAAGTGTATTGAGTCATTCTTTCATTCCACCGCATCAATTCGTCAAAGTGGGAATATTAACTGGCATTCCAATAACAAATGGTATCGTAACACGTGAACCTGAAGAATTTAACGTTCAAGGATTGGACAATTCAGTCTGGCTTGTTTTGGCTATAACTATTGTTCTGATTGCATTCATTTCAACACTGTTTAAAGAGTATTCCTTTCCAAATGTCAAATCCAAACTGCAAAACTTGACCAACATAATTTGGTACTTTACAGCAAGCCTTCTAAGTGGTGATTATCTGTTCTTTAGACAACATCTGGGCTCCCGTATTTAATATAGAATTGGAATGTTTCACAAGTAACCCCTTAAACTTAAGTAAGAAACTGAAAGACAATGCTAATTTATCAGACCAACACGATGATAAACCGGCATAACATACATTACTGAACACAGCAAAAACCCTCACTGGTTACGACACCATTACCATCGAATGGGATGGAAAGTAAATGTTTGGGCGGCGGCCATTCTTGGAAACCGAATTATCGAACCCTTCTTTTGCGATGAGAAAATCCCTAAAGGCATTTACTTGAGCTTCCTGCATCATGAGTTTAGTGCTTGCAAATGTATTGCAAGACTGCCTCCACCACGATGGTAGACACATCGAACATTTTCGTTGAGGTGTTTTCCAAACAAATTAGAGATATTAATTCAAGGCATAAGTTCTATGACAGTGCTTTAAACCACTGTTTCATTCAGGCATATTCCC
Organism: Phalangium opilio; assembly: GCA_019434445.1. Classification (NCBI taxonomy): domain Eukaryota; kingdom Metazoa; phylum Arthropoda; class Arachnida; order Opiliones; family Phalangiidae; genus Phalangium; species Phalangium opilio. The sequence goes on from JAEQBA010000418.1 coordinate 16,368, forward strand.
CAATATTCCTTTTGTACCTTCTCACTTGCATACAAAACCTGAAGTTCAAAACGTTCAAATTGTATTTGAGATCTATAATTTAGTATAGTGACGTCATCCGTTGGCAGTATTGGGGGTTGTCCACAAAGAAAGGCGTTGGTCTGATCTTTCCCACACTGTATAATAAGTATAGTGATGTCATCTGTTAGCAATTTAGGGGGTTGTCGACAAAGCAAGGTGTTGGCCTTGAGGAACTGTGACCGATAACAGAGAGAAACTTTGTTTACATAATTCAATGAAAAGGACTATTTTCTCAAGTCAAATGGGAATACCGTTTTCCATCACTTGGTTAAAAATGAGCTTTTACTTCAATAACTGAAAAAATTTCATAACTTTAACTATTTTTTATATTTCCGATCGATCTACGCTGTTCCCTTGACCCCGTTAACTAGGCTACGAGAACCTAACATCATTTCACGTGAATTTACCTCTTTGTTTAAGGTAAATAATAATATTTTGGTTTGCTCATTTATTTACAGGAGAAGACTTACCATCAATATACTTTGCCACTCGAATATTTATCGGCAGTTGGATTCTAATGAGCAGTATCATAATGAAAGCTTATAACGGCAACTTGAAAAGCGTATTATTAACAGAGAGATCAAAATATATCGACTCCATTGAGGATCTCTTATCTAATGAAAAACTTATGCCAATAACGGCACAAACATCAGTAGCTTCAAGCAATGCAAAAGTGAGTGTCTTTTAAAAGTCCCTTAAGAAGTGACTGAGCGAACAGTGGAAGGTAAGTCCCTGACCCTAGACCAGTTTCAACTTTAGGCCTTTTGAAACTGAATTTGCAGGTAAATGTGTAAAAGCACAACCTTATTTCGGTATCGTGCATATTCATCGAAGCATTAAACCAATCTTTTGAGTCTACAAACTCCAAATTGTTTTTGTTTTTTGTGTTTCGTATAGATGCTTCAGAAACATAACAATACCTTGATTATTAAGTTACTGGAAAAATTACAAGAAATTGAATCTCAAAATTTAGCAACCGAATTTGTCTGCGGCAAACACGCTATTTTGCACGACTACGACTATTTGATGTACTTAATTCAATTACGAAAGTTTTCAAATTGTTCTTGTTACTTGGGAGCTGAGACATACTTCCCTTCATTCTACTCTATGATGTTTTACAAACATACCCCTCAAATCGTTTTGGAACACGCCAATTACATGTAAGTTCATAATGTAATACCACATTTTCTCCCAGTCAAATGAAGCAAATCGTGCAAAAACATTTACGTTTAAGCTAGGTGTGGATGGGGGTTTGGAGGGTGTGTTAGTTTTGTATGTGCTAATGAAGTACAGTATTCATGTTTTCTAACGCGCTAAGGTAATATTCGGGATTACCAACAGTTCTTACCACGCCTAGTTGAAAAGTCTTTTCGTCTATGCAACCTTCACACACAAACCACAAACATACACTCATTGATCATAATCGAAAAAGTCACGTAAAAACATTTACGTATTAGCAAAAGCTTTTGGTATTAGCTAGGTGTGGTTGGGGTGGTGAGGGTGTGTTGAATACGAGGCAGGCACTTCTCTCTCTAAGCCGCACATTCCCTTCGCTAGAATTTCTTTGTCGAAGCAGGGATAAGGGAGGCGAGATGGAATGGTAATAGGCCTTTCCGAAAACAATTCCCAGTTTAAAAGGTCCTGCGCATGCGCTAATCAACTTATAAACGTCACTGATACGACAGCGGACGACATCTGGAGGTGTATTATTGGGATATAGTTAGGCTAAGCGCTTTTTTTAACGTTAATAATTAGATAATATATACCCTATATTTTACGAAATTAAGTATAAATAATAACTAACAAAAGCTGGAAACTCGTAAGTACAAAAATGCGACTATGACGTTAAATCTTAGACAGAAAGTGGCCTTTTTGTATTGTGGAGGTTTCAATGTAAGTAGGGCACATACGTCCGCGACAAGGATGCGATTAGTCAGGGTTCAGTATGTGTTTAAGCAGGGAAGGTAATGAGGTTTACTTGGGAGGTGACGGAAGGGGTGGACACGGGGCAGTCGGCACCTATAGGGAAGGATCGCCGACATGTGTCTTATTCCCTCAAACTTTGCCGCCCAGAAGCTTGGCTTACAGGAGTGCGCCACACTCCCGGCCAGAAAGTGGCCTTTATAAGTACTGCGCGAATAAATTTGGTTTGATTGGCTGCAGCTAGAACTGAACTGACTCGAATGAACTGCTGTTGGACCTTTTACCCAGGTTTCCTTTGGTTTTTTTCGGAAAGGCCTATGATGGGCGACCCACGGCACCGTAACGCTCCCAGTGTACCTTGCGCACGCCCCTACCTTCGGTAGGCGATTTTTAAGTGCTGCCGCATAGCGCGATTATATTTATTTGAGAACTAGCTTCCATTTTAAAGATAGAGGGAGCGTCCTTCACAATTTCGTCTGGTCACTCTGGTGCGACCGACCCTACCTAACCGCTCAGAATGCTGGGAGGACTACGGTGCCGTAGGGGCCCGGGGACGGTACAGAGGCAACGCTATAGTCAAGGGGCTTTTCACTCCACCCCTCTCTCCTCCAAGGTCAAAGCTTCAAGTTCAACTAAGAGTTTGGTTGGGTAATAGTGGATTCATTTGAGTTGTTTCTTGATTTTTACATTTTGTTATTCGTTAATTTTTTCCTGCCTAAAATATAAAATTGCAGAATTTTGAGATACGTTGAAACCGGCCAACAAAAGAGGAGGATTATCCTTTTTAGCCATAAAACTAAGAAGATCTTGACGGAGCGAAATAACCAACCGATGATTTCCAAAATGAGTTTGAAAACTCTTAAACCTGTTTTCGAAATTTGCATTTTTGGACAACTAATAGCGATTGGCGCGTTTTTTGTTGAAATCTTTTCAAGATATAACTTCAGACGTTTCTTCGAGTTTTAGTCCATGAAACCGCATTGACTTCATCGTGAGTTGTAATAGGAAACAGTTTCACGACCACATTTTCAAAATTTTCAGATCCATTGTAGGAAAAATTAATCTCTCAATTGAAAATAATTTCATTTTTAAGGAAAAGGTTAGCCAACTCAACATTATACCTTAAAAGAACGGCCTTTTTTCTTAAAAATAGCAGGGAAAGTACTTAAAATAAATTAACTCTCCTAAAAAATTAATTACCATTAATTAGTTTTAAAAACTAGAACTACTACTGTGTCGTGCCATTGATACTGATCAAAAAGTCTGAAAAGGGATCTTAAACGCTGAAAGATTTTTCAGAAGAAAAAGCATTGGGTTAGAGAAAGCGATCCTTTGATTTTTGAGAAAAAATTCAGAACACGCCCTTTTGTCCGCACATGGCAGCAGTCTGGGAAATAGCACACTTCCTCTGGTCCAAAACCAGTTTATTGATAGCTTGGACTAGTTTTTAAATTCAAGAAGTGGGGGTTACTGGTCAGATTAGTAATTGCAAATTTATAGGAGAACAAAGGTGGGGACCAGTCCGGAGACCAGTTTATTATTTCGGACACTAGAGGGGGGTCTTTGGTCCCAAGGACTAGTTTTAAAAATATCCTTATTTCCCAGACTGCATGGAAGTTTTGGACAATTAAATCCTCCAAGGTGTCTGTATTTCTGTCTGATCAAATATAATGCTACTTTTTTACGAATATACCATTAGTAAAATTATCTAATTAATGATATTTTTAAATTGTCTGTTCTTCAAATTAGCTTATGGTTTTCAAATGTCCTTTTTACACGATGAAGATATACGTGGTTTTCTAAGTAAATACTAAACAAAGACTACAGCATTTCTCATTTTCGGCATTAAATATAAATGCTCTTTTATTATATAGTTATTATCAATCATAGAAAATGTGAATTTTCAGCATAATGACTTAGTGATTAACTCGTCTTTCATACACAATACAACACACAATAAACAAATGTATATACTTTAGGTCCATTTTTAATTGTCATGTCTGAAACCCAATGACATTTGTACTGTATGAAATCCTCAAATTTTATAATCCAAAACCAAGAGAAAATAGAATTTCTATTTTTTATTGCCAAAACCAATATTAGAATACTATTTACCATTATCCCATTTATATGTGAATTTAAAATTCTCTCTACTATGGAATATAATATCGTATTGTCGAGTGTAGTTTTCCGTTTCTTGTAACTCGCAAAGACTTGCGGACATTAACTGGAGTTCGAAAGTTTCTTTACTAACTAAAACAGGATTCTTTATGATTAATTCAAGTGTTATTGAAACACAAGTCATTAAATGAAACGAACAATTCAAATCGCAAATTAACGAACAACTATAAAAAAATGATAACAAATCACGAGAAAGTAGAAAACTGTTTTTAAGCCACAAATTAGGCCGAAATTACGCATCTCCTTTTTTAATGAGCAATCTGTTGATATGAGCATAACTTCATAAGATATGTTCCATAAGTTTGTTACTGAGAGCTTGTCATGAAGTTACGTATGTGAAATGTCAATGATTCTCGTAAAGCGACGCCTGGTGAAGAGCTGTCAAAGTCTTAATACAGACTAAATTGGAAGATGGACTGAAAAATTAACCGAGTGTAGTAAATTCTCGTTCTCGAACTAGCTCTCAGAAATCTCTAGCATTACGAAGTATAGGTAGTGTCATACTTATGGAACATATCTTATAAACTTATGATATGAGTAAAGCTATTGCTGGATGGTTCTCTTAATCCATTTTACATTGCCTGTAGGCAATCTGCCACCATGGAGTAATATTTTAGGAGACCTAGCTGCAATTTAAGGCGCTGTAGGTTAGCTGTGGCATAGGGGCTAGCCACCACCCCTCTATGCATTGTAAAGGGACCCACCTGTAAATAAGTCGCGAGTTGAAGGGGGGGAGTGTGGATATCCCTTCCTAGACTAAGCTTAGATTATTATTATAATATGACATTATCTCTCAGATTGAATTACTCCATGGAAAATGCCAATAGAAACCGGCATTAGTTAGTGTAGTGTTTTGCTTGAAACAAGCCAAAGATAGTGCATATGAAATATTTACACTTCATGGACTGAAAACTGCATTCAATTTTCTTAACAGTTTCAAAAATCTAAGAATGCCTTGGCGGTGATGGGTAATTTTTCTTTCATAACATGATTCATAAACTTGGTTACAAATTCATAATTGATAAGCAAAAGAGACATCGCTTGTCAATAACCAGAAATATTGACGTCACATTTCGCCAATGGTGCAACTCAGTTCACATTTACTCTGATCTGCACTAGATTTTTGTAAAATCACAAAAAAAAACAGTTATTAAAAAGTTTAAAAAACTTTCGTCCGTTCTACCAGAAACGAGTATAAATAGCTTTGGTGTGATGAGAACGGAATCAGAACTTACTTAGATTTCTTATCACTTTCGTCATGCTTCTGAGTCTCTTAACCCTGTGTGCTGTGAGCGGTTTCTTAGTCGCCGATCAAAATAGTCAATTTGATGAGCGAGCGGAGTACACTTCTGTTGGAGATGCTGCTTTGGAATTTCTTTTACTGAGAGACCGTGAGAAATGTACCCTTAAATTAGTTTGTAGCGTTGGCGCAAATCTAAGTGAATATGCTAATGGACCTTATGTTGATCAAATCGCGTCATCGTTTGGGTAATGCTCTTGCAAGTGATCTCTCGAGTTGTATTATCAAAGTTTCACCACAATATTTTTTCACTATTTTGCAGATACGTTTACAAGCCATTCGATTTCAGCGTCGTTGAAAATCCTTTTCTCTTGAAAAATCTTCAAGAGAAGGCTGAAAACTCAACAACGGACGACGAAGAACTTGAATCCAGACATCATGACAACGCCATTTTCATTCGAACGCACCAGCCTTGGCGGAAAAACAATTTTTCCTGGTTGAGAATAACGCCATCTGGGGTGAAACCCTCAATGGAAATCTACCGTACTCCTGTTTCGACAATGTACTGGAAACCAATTCCAGTCACCATGAATGTGGTCACACCTAACGTCTCACTACCCACCTTAAATGTTACCAAATTCATGCGGCCGCCTTTTGTTGTCCAGAAACTAGGTCTTCCGGCTAAGAATGTATCGAATTACGTCAGACCCGCTCCCATTGGAAAGGATCGAGTTTCACTACCCGCATCGAATGTTACCAAATTCGTAAGGATTCCTGCAGTTGTACGGGTACTTACCATCGTTCAGAAGATTGTACCCGCGGCCTTGAATGATACGAAATTTGGCGGAACTGAACCCATCGTACCGGGAATGTCGCTGCCAGACGGGAACCGTACTGATGTCGAACCAGCTGACGTCATGGGGGAAGTGAAAATTCCACTAAATTTTACCAAATTGGGTAGTGTTGTCCAAGATGATGATGCTAAGCTAACCCCAGTTACTGAAGACGTTTTACAAGAGAGGCAGATCATGAAATACTCTGCCGGATACATCTTCAACAGGGCTTTCGTCGCCGGTCTACGTGGGGGTTTGGACGTATGCAGTTCAACGTTTGACGGTTGCAGTATGGACGTCGAAGATATTGTTAGATTTAGTTCTAGTCTATTTTCTTCTCCTAATGTTAGTAATTAAGAAACGAAAGTGAAATTTTTATATTTAAACCTGCTGTTAATTTATTGACTAAATATACGTTTCGTATAATTTGAATAAAATTTTACTCTCAATAAATATTTTTGTTTTGGCTTAAACTCTGCATTGTACACTGAACTATTCAGTATCGCAACATGAAGGTCATAAGCATATATCTAAAGTACATTACCTTCGTTGAATGGTTGCCAAGCACAATATTATCAAGTTAGGAAAGGTTTAGAATCTTCGTTTACCAAATACGTTAACATGGGACCTTTGCCTAACAACTTTAAGCATATTATTTCTAAATTGTACTAACATTTTGAATAATCAGACTTTTAACCCATGGCGACTAATACTTATGCATGTTTGAAGCAAAGAGCTGGTCCAGTGAATCCTTCAAAAGGTGACTTAACTTACGAAATCCACTTCTGATTTGGCGAAGGAAGAAGGCATTTGTGAGCTACATTTTAAAGTGTACTTAAAATTCCACCCACTGGCCTTCGCCAAGCAAAATCTGAAGTTCAGGAGAAACGTTACCTTATAGGGGATCCACTCGACCCGCAATTTGTTTAACTGTTCCTATTCAAGAAAGATTTGAGTAGTTTTAAAATTTAAATATTTGCAGCTCTCAAATGACGTGAATGACGGATTCTCTTATGATGGTCGTGAATGGTGAACCTTTCTCATTACTTTTGCAAAATGTGCTGGTTTCTCTTTATGTTATTTTCGAAATGGTCTATAATATCTAGGCTCTTTGTAACAAAATTGATGCGCCAATATAATGTGTTTTTCTTTTTAGTATTGTTATTGTACAACACTCTTATTCAATTTAGCAGTAGTCCAACATCATTTATTTTTCAAGGTTTAAGTCCATGTAATAAAGTAAGTATTTGCTAATTATCGAGGGGTCGGTCATTCTTTATTAAAGGAAATAAATGTAATCTTTAAAAGCCCAATTGCGCTTAATTCGAAATCGTTGTAAGAACGGGGAATCTAAGAGTGATTAGCTCCTCGATAATTATTGCAGAAAACTATGGTAGAGCTTTTATTACGGTCTTAAGTCCATGCCACGTTTCAGTAGAGATACTTTTAATTTTTTCAGGTGGAATTAAAAATCCGTCGTCACCTTCGTCTGGAAGTTCAAGTATGAAAGCGTACAAAGTGTGCAGTGTGTCGTAGACCCAATCAACCGACGAACCTGAGCTCTCGTCTGTAATGAAATTTTAAATTAAATAAATTTTCAAAGTTTTTAAGTCTAAATATATATGCGATAGTAAAAGCTGCATAAAAACGCGCTTGTTACTATTAGGAAGGTTTATGCACAAATATGCTCAATCCATATTTCGGCCACTAACTCAATGACTGATCACCGTGTCTTCAAAAGCCCCGCGATACATACAATGCTCACACTTTCACCATGATAGATTTATCCATATGATCACAAGATACGTTCCAGGAGTTTGTCACTGCCGTTACTGAGAGCTTATCATGAAGTGACGTAGGTCATAGATTCTCGTGAGCGATGCCTGGTGAGGCGCTGTCAAAGGCTTAGGACAGACTAAATAAGAAGATGAACTGCAAAACCGCATGTAGTCCATTCCCGAACTAGTTCTTAGTAACTCTTCAGCATTACGAAGTATAGCTAGTGTCATACTTATGGAACATATCTTGTAAACTTATAGTTTATCTAACACGCGGCCTGCCAAATACACTGGTTGACTACAGAACGTTTCTACGCAATACGCATGGGAATTACTTTTTACTATCTCGCCTCAAAAATTCACCAGAACCACAAATAGATAAATTTCTTATTATGATATTTATATGTGAATTTAGTACAACCAGAAATGATATGAGACCAGAAGTACTGAGCTAACGAAATTGTTCACTCGGCGAAAGTGAATATTCTTGATAAGACAAAGAACGGTTGGCCCTCTAGTAGCGGTTTCTGAATTTTCCCTCCAAAACGTGAGACGCTCGCGTTGGTAGACGGCCGAACTAGATTCAAGGAGCCGCGTCCGTGTTCGGCCGCTTTAGGATGAGGCGAAGGGGGTAGGAAATGTTTTTGGAACTCAACCATTTTTTTTCTCAGTAGTGTAGGCGCGTGGGAAGCGGGCCAAGCGGCATAAAATCCTCAAATTTGTTCACTAGTGCCAGGATCTACTATCAATGCTAGAGCCATTCACTTCTAGTCTCATCTCACTTCTGGTACAACTCTTAGTAGTGAAGCAGAATATTTTTGCTAGCATATGTATGTAGTTTTGAATCTTTCTATAAAATATTTTTGGCAAAGAAAATATAACCCATGCTATGCCTCACGCTACACATAAAGGGCTTTGCCCATAAAGATGTTAAATTTCTAAATCATCCATATATCCATATTACTTCAATGAACCTTCAATATTTTGTCTATCCATATACCATTAATAGTTACTTATTAGTTAAATGCGCAAAAATTAACATTGCGTACATATGGTTGAATGAAGTGGTCCCACCACGTACTGCGTTCCGGAAATTGATTCTATCGCTTCGGCTCCAAGATTTGCCAGTTGATGCTAGGATTCAAAGTTTTTCAAACCAAGTATGGAGATATTATTTATTTTAAAATCAGAAGTTAATCTGTAATCTTACAAGATTTATCTGGTTAGGCGTTGGAGCATTTGTGTAGCCATATGGGTACATCCAGAGCTGCGAAAAGCTATGAAGCGACGTGTACATTTTCAGGCGACTCCCCAATTCCAAAGTAAATTTCATCAAGGATTGAGTCTCTTTTTCAGAAAATGCATTATCTCCACAATAACCATCAACGCAGGGATTATGACTAGAACCAAGTTCTAACGAAAAATTTTAATGAGCTTATTGTACCAGAAAATTAGGTCTATTTTCGATATGAACGCAAAGTAATAACAGAGATTCATGTAATTTTAGAAGCTGGAATGGAGAACAGAGAAATCTGGGTGCGCGTCTAAGTCCCGGAACCCCTGCCCCGGACCGGGGGGGGGGTATGAAAGAAGAGGCGGGTCATAGCGAGTCGCGACAGAGACAAAAAGATACTAGGTATTTACCACCGTCCCCGTCAGCAGCGTCATCATAACGTAGTTTAAGTGAGGCAATAAGATAATTTATAATTTTCGATAGGTGTTGGAGGTAGGGGCTCTATACTGGGCTATTGAGTCGAGCTGAAGTTAAGGCTAACCGTTCTCCATTCCTGCTTCTAAAACTACATGGATCCCTTGTAATAATAAAACTCGAAGGGAATAGTTTCAAAGACCATAAATAGCTGGAAAACATTCTTACCACAGAAAAACGGAGTTCTAAAATTCCTGTTAAGATCTACACCAATGCAATGATCAAACATTGCCCACGAACTCTCGGATCAATTTTTTCTCCATAATCGATCCTGAAAAACCAATTATCAGTCAATCTTGGCATGGTTCAACCTTAAACTGTGCTAAACAGACCACAGAGTCTGGTGTTAAAACACCGTGATTTCATAAGAGTTAAGACAATATATTAGGGTTATGAAGGAACGTCCGATATGTGGATCCAATCATCCAAACACGTTAGATATGGCTTCAAACTAAAGGTCTTTGTTGGCTTGGTAACGTTGAATCCCTATCTAACGTTGAAATACAGAATGTTCCTTCTGAACAATAAAATCATACGTTTATATATAAAAAAGACTTGGTTTGCCCAAGCCTTAAAAACAAAACGATAAGAGTTTTTCCAGTTGTCTGAAGCGCGGATATTTTTTTCTATTGAATTTTAAAGACAATCCGTATTTTACTACTCTTTAGAATTTAATTCAATCACCTGATTTTCCTGCTAATGGATTAGTTTCCTATAAATTAATTGAAATAAAAAATTACTTATCTCAGATTTTTCAACAACAATTCCATTTTCCTGAAACATTTTATCATGAAATTTTTTCTTTTCAATGGAGAACGTACTTTAATTTTCAAATAATACTCTCATTAATAATGTATTATATACGGTCTTTTCGAATACAAAAGGGGGCTGTTATCACCTTTCTTATGTTTGATAAAGGTGTTTCTTCTTTAAGCACAGTCACAATTATTGAACTGTGTATATCAGTTCTTGTGGGGAAAATTTTAGAAGTGTTGGTTGAGTTGCTATTTAGTTGACAACATTATGAAAACTTGATGTGTTTAAAACCTTTTGAAAGGAAAATTCTCGGAAATTAAAAAAGAAAGAGTCAATTTGATTAAATTTACACGATATCCCTCAAAATAATAAATGCATGATAAAATGTTTCAGGAAAATGGAAAAATCTGAGATAAGTAATTTTTTATTTCAATTAATTTATAGGAAACTAATCCATTAGCAGGAAAATCAGGTGATTGAATTAAATTCTAAAGAGTAGTAAAATACGGATTGTCTTTAAAATTCAATAGAAAAAAATATCCGCGCTTCAGACAACTGGAAAAACTCTTATCGTTTTGTTTTTAAGGCTTGGGCAAACCAAGTCTTTTTTATATAATATCTGTTCCTTCAGTCTTAATTTGTATGAATCTATTATAAAAATAATAATATGCTTGTCAAACATCATTAATTCGATGTTCCAGTAAGATGTTCGTGAGCATATTGGCTCACTCCAAGTGCCTCTCATTATTTTATGGGAAAGATTAAAATTTTAAATCATTTGGCAGGGGAGTGGTAAATTAATTCACCATAGGTAGGCGGGTGGTAACTTATTTCATATAAAAAGGCGGTTGGTGACTCAATTAAGTTTAGTTGACCTTTTTGTATAGATTTAAAAAAAAGTTATTTCTAAACCACGCGCCAGCACGCGCACATTTCATTGAAAGTTTGTTATTTAAGAATTTTCCCTTTTATATATACTAAGATTCTTCATCAAAAATAGACAACTAGCATTCCAAGATTCGAACCTGCAATGTTTTGCCTCGAACGCAAACGCGTTATCCATTACGCCACAAGCCCGTACTTCGTAACCAAAAATTATCCAAACATTGGGTTTATAGGATTATTTCATTTATGTTGAATAAAAGATCTGTAAAAATAAACACCGAGCTTGCCAGGACTCGAACGGCAATCTTCTGCTTTATAGGCAAACACGTTATCCTATGCGCCACAAACCCGATGGAGGCTGAACAAATGTAACGGTTTTACCATGATTTATAAATTAATTAAAATAAAATACTTAGAATTAATTGTTCATAATCAAACTTCAGAAGTTCAACATTCCATAGTTGCTTGATAATTAAAAAGTGTTCCGAAACTTAACTTCGCAGTAGTTTCTGAGTTATTCGATGGAGTGGACCACCAAAAATTCCATGCTTTTTCTATGGGACGCTAAGCCTAAAATCTGTGAATTATTTCTTTAACATTACGGGAGGGTGTGGGTTCTTATCTAGAAGGGCCTACCGGCCCTCTAGAATAAGATATGTTCCATAATTTCGTAACTGGTTACTGAGAGCTTGTCGTGAAGCGACGTAGGCGTAACCTCATAGATTCTCGTAAAGCGACGCCTGGAGAGGCGCTGTCAAAGGCTTAGTACAGAATAAAAAGGAAGATTGACTGCAAAATCGAGTGAAGTCAATTCTCGCCTGTCAGTCTCGAACTGTTCTCAGTAAGTCTCTAGCATTACGAAGCATAGGTAGTGTCGTATTTATGGAACTCTTATAAACTTATGCTAATATATTTTAATAAGAAAAAAGGATGGTTAAACCCCAGACTCTGTGGTCTATTTACCCCTTTTTAAGGTTGAACAATGCTATACTAAAATTAAAAATGATTCTCGACTATATTTGAAATTCTTAGTTCCATCTTAACCCTATATATCAAACAGAAAATAATGCCTCCTCCCCCTTTGAAAAGGGTAAATTTTCAGAGACAAAACCTTTTTATTATTAAATGCTACTCCCTCTATGGTTGACTTTCCTATAAATTCAGTGCTGTTACTAACCTTTTCCCAAGTATATTGATATCCATCTGGATTCATAACCGGAAAAATGTAAAATTCAAAATTTTCAGTCAGCTCCGAATTTGAGTCTAAAATTAGGTACAATTTGTTTAAAAAAATCAAGTGTTAATTTCAGTGATAATTTACTAACAATATAGCTAAACAGCACCTGATCAATAATAAAAAGGCAAACCGCTGTAGATATCCATTCCCGGGCGTGAATACCACATTCGTACACCAAGGCAGGTTTCAGACCAGAAGTTCCCCTTGTAATCTATATACTAATTAACTTTAAATGGGGCTTCTGAGTTGATATCCTGAGCGGTAACTTACCGCGACTCCCGAAATACTTTTGTTCTCGTACGTTGAGCAATTGATATTTTTCTAATCAGATTTGAATGTTTTTGCGAAAGGTTTTGAAGAAATAGTTCTATCTAAAGGAAACACATTGAATGAGCAAGTTGGGAAACCAATATAAACCTCTCCGAGTCGAGACACAATAAAGAGGTTTTTCTCAAATAACTAAATTTAATTGATATTAATTATTTTAATCGTCATTAATTTACCTTAATTCTAGTTAAATCGTTTTAAGAAACTTTATTCCTAAAATCATTTTAAACCTAGCTATTGTTGACGTTTGAATTCAAGCGTATGTCTCTTTAACAATTTTTGGAAAATTTAGGGTATATAAGGCGATTGATTCACAATAAACGATAAGAGAAGCCGCAATTGCCTGAACCTTTGGTGGAAGCCCTGCCATTGGAAGGCTAGACGTTTCTCGTAACCCTAACCGACCGCCGCCTATATCTTAGTCGCGGTGACAGACACACACACTCACACGTCCAGTGAAATACCTCTCCGTGAGGTCATCGTCACTCGGAGAGGTAAAAGAGAGTAAACTAATTACTTAACACAATTGCCTCATCATATAACAGAATTGTACTTTGCAAGCATTTACACACCTCAAAATAGTCGTGATATTCTTCTAAGATGAAGTTTGTAGCATCACCGTTGTAATTCAACCGCCTTGATTTCTGTCCATTAATGAAACTGAAAAAGGAAGTAATGAAAAGTGAGTTGATACAATGTTTAAATTGCAATAATGGAAATGCACAAATAACAAGCAACGAAAATAATTTCGTATTAGCTACGTGTGGTTAATATGTGTGTGTGTCGGGGAGGGCCAATGAATAGATAATAAAACAACAACCTACGCTGCGTAATTATAGCCAATCACTGAAATCAAATTACTATTATAATTAGTCATTCAAAAAGTATAACAGTAATGGGTTAAGTTATATTTTGTCTAACATAATAGTGTGACTTCGGCATTTCTTCCCTTGACCAATTTAAATGATATCCAACGAGCATTGTGTAGTAATTCCTCAGCACAGGGAAATCAAAAATGTTGATCCACAGGACCACACACAAACACAAAACAATATCGCCACCGTGTCCATAATCCTCCCTCGCTAACACAAAGAAGAAAGAACCAGAATATAAAGGGTCTATTTCGGCTCAAGATACTTTTCAATAAATCAGCTTAGATGAAGCTTCATTCATGCTATTACTAAAGCCTCACACACATCCTACATACACACGAGTCATAAGCGCACTATTTTACATAATCAAACGTAGCTAGGAACGGGAAGCGAAGTCACGTGTTTTGACAACTGCCGCGTGGTTGAACGATAGTTCATTAGGGGTTACCTCCATAAAGAGACATACACCCTTCACACATGCGCAAGGCACATACAGAACACAGTTGGTATACCACCAGGTTTTGTTTTGAATTCCTCTTCCGGGACTTTCAAACTCCATGCAGGCATACTGACCTCTCAATATCCGGAATTGATACTTTATAATTGATTCCATGTTCTTTTAGTGCCTCAGCAACGCCATCTTTGGAATTACGAGTAACGCGCAGTAAAACACTACTATTTTCTCTTATTACTTTACTCCATGTATCAACCTAAAAAAAAGGAAATGTGTAAAATATAAGATTAAAACCGATGCTATAAAATTTGGTTAAGATAGTATCCAGTTCTGAATAGAAATACTTCTACTTCATATTACTTTTAAAGTCTCAGTAACAGATTTTAGAACTTCTATTTCAGTTTTATCAGACATTTTGACGGCCCATAATTCATGACTTTGAAATATTAAAACAAAAATAATTATCAGAACGGCCTAATTTCAAGTACAAAGTTTCTATGCGTGTTTGAGGCCAATAGCTTCGACGGGTTAGTATCTTTCTCATTTAAACTACTCATTCTCTCTATTTCGGCAATGAAGGTCTGCAATAATCATTTGCAAATTAAGGTTGAGAATCAGAAAGGGAAATTCTTTACATGACCAATTCACCCACGCAAAAGAAAACCAGTGTTAAATTTAATCATTTAAGCTATTGGACTCTAATAGCTCATAACAGAAATTTACCCTGTATAAATTTCAGAAAAACATTTTTGTAGAAGCAAAAAGATACAGAATATACGCGGAATCATTTTTACAGTCTGTCCAATTAAGTATTGCTTGCAATAATGTTACCTCAAAGGGACGGATGCAAATTTTCCCACACTATCTTATCTTTTGCAAAAGTAAACTATACACAACGATTAATGCATCCTCGATTAGGACATTTTGTCCCCATACTAATATCTGATTGAAGGTAAGGTGAAGGGCTTAAAACTTTCTTAAACCGCCAGATCCTCCTTCCTCGAGCTTCATTGGCTATTCATATATACAGGACAACCGTCGAACCTTTATGTACTCGTTCAGAACAGGTAAAGATAACTGTTTTACAATCAGGTTCGACGTCAATTTCACGTGGTTTCTAAGTTCGAATACATTATGCATGATGTTAGGGGTGACCGTTTTTAAACGTCCTCCCCTTTAATACAAGCAAAAAGGCCCAGAAATGACCTGTTAAAGATAACAAGTAGAAGAAATTCCTGATAAAAATCGATAAAGTAGTTCCATATCGTTATTTTCTCTCCGGTGACCTTTTGCTGTTGAACAACCCTGTTTATTTTTTTGTCCCTAAATTTATTATAGAAAAACGTCTTGTTTTGGTCCAAGGCCGAAAAAACAAACGATATGTGTGAGGTTTATCAATTGGCTGAAGTTTCAGATAATGTAATTATTTTAGTTATTTTTATCCATTCAATCCTTAATCAATATTAAATTCAATCAACTGATTTTACTGTTAATCGATCTATTCCCTCTAAATACATTTTAAAAATTACATATCTACGCTTTTTCAAGAACAATTACATTTTCCGAAAACATTTTATCATGAAATTAATTATTTTGAAGGCAGAACGTGTTGAGGGATCAATATTGAATATTTGAAATACTGTCTAAAAAGACCAAGCGAACTATGACATAATTCGAAAGGAAAATGAAAATTTTTAATAATGGATGTCAAACCAGGGTGTTGCAAGAATTTATAAAATTTATATCACAAAATACTACTCAACTGTTTAATGTAGAAGATATTTTCAAGAAATACTATACATGACTACAGCGAAGGAACCCAGCGTTATCCGTTAAATCCTCAATATAATTTTTGTTAACGTCATTTTGAAATAAAGCACCATGTGCAACATCAAAAATTGTTCTTAAACATTAAACATATAAAAAGCTGCATAAAAGTTTTCTACTTTTATAATTTAAATAATAAATATTAAATAAAACTACAATTGTTAAATTTTTGACGCTCCAATTTATTCTTTAGGTTTCGATAAATTAGTGATTTTAAGCCCACATGACTTGATTGTAATTTTAACAAGTCACGCAAATCAGGATTTTCGTTTAGCTATGTGTGACCATGGATTAAATATACCTTACAGGGATAATTATCTCCCCCTACATTTTAGTATATCACGAGTTGAACACGTTTGTTTGAAACAAGGCAGCCAGATATTTTCGCCGTTCCCCAAATTTACTGATTCATCCGGAAGGAGATTCTTGATATAACGCCATCTCGCGTCGACCGCGTGAAATGATAAAACCGTTAAATCGCGCGTTTTCGAAAAAATCGGGCGTTTTCAGACATGTTGCAAAGAATTTTAAATTACAAAATAATTGAAGTTTTACAACTTAGTTTCGAGCTCCGAAATATTTAGCCCACGGGCCTATGGACCTACAATGTTCACACAAATAGCAGACGAAACCCAGCTCCCTTTTAGCCCCGTGCATTAGTATTTTTGAAACTTCCGGTCTTTGACAATAATGACCGACAGGAGCGCCTGGACATATATTTTACCCAAGATGACTATCCCTGTAAGGTATATTTAATCCATGCAGTGTGACTGGGGTGGGAATGTAAGTTACGTATGTGCTAAAGTTACAAAGTAGTACAGTACCCGTGTCTTCTAAGTTCCTAAGGTAATAAAGGAGATGACCCAACGGTTGGTGTACAACAAGTTTTTATATAAACACGCTTACTCATAGAGTTAAATTATTTACAACTCAATCAACATTTTAAAACAGACATGCGAATCCTCGTTGCGGATTTTGTCTAAATAATTTTCTAGCCAGACCTGTTTTTCGTGTGGTACAAACAGGTAAAGGAACGAAATAACGAACGAACAAAACATCAACGGAAAGTTAGGTGTGTTTTATAACCACACCTTATCATTATCATCATTTCAATGGACATTACAGTTTCATTCTATTTTTACCTCTCCGAGTGACGTATGTCACGGAGAGGTTCTGTAACGATCGTGTGTGTCTGTTTGTTTGTGTGTGTGTTTGTGTGTGTGTCTGTTGTTACACCCACGTGACCGCGTTCGCAATTTCCAAATCGGAGCAAACGTGTTCGCCATTCCCGAACTGCATTCACAGTCACGGAAATAGCTCCTCTACTTGATTTCTCACACCACCATCTTCTGGTCTTTGTCCATTCCACACGGACACCAAACTGTACATACTGGTTTCTAATCACCATTATCTTCTGGTCCTCGTCCATTCCACTTGGACACCAGTCTGTACATACTAGCTTCTAATCACCACCATCTTTTGGTCTTCGTCCATCCCACATGGACACCGGTCTGTACATACAGACTTCTAATCACCACCATTTTCTGGTCTTCGTCCATTCCACTTGGACACCAGTCTGTACGTACTGGCTTCTAATCACCACCATCTTCTGGTCTTCGTCCATCCCACTTGGACACCAGTCTGTACATACTGGCTTCTAAACACCACCATCTACTGGTCTACCGTCTATTCCACATAGACACCAATCTGTCTCATTGGCTTCTAACTCCATCGTCATCGTTTGGTTTAAGACATTCGCGGCGATCAGCTAGGGTTACGAGAAACGTCTAGCCTCCCTAGGGTGGGTTGTCCACCAAAGGTTTTCGCAATTGCGGTTGTTCTTGCTCTTAACTGTAGTTCGACACCCTTATATACTACCTATTTGAGTAAGGCAAAGCAACCGGCGTATGCTTCATTTCAAACGCCAATATTAGTCAAGTCTTTCAAGAATGTTTAATTGTTCTTTATCAAAACGATGTAACGCTCAATAAGGCGAACAACTAACGAAGAAAATATTTAATATTAATTATATTTATTTTAATATTTAAGATAATCTTGTTTTTCAACTCAAAATTAATATGGAAAGAGTTAAAAAGCAGTCTATATTTTTGTCTGTGTGTGTCCGTCCATTGTTACACTAGTGCGTCGCGTTAGCCTTGCGTTGATGTGTTAAGAAATCATACAGAACCTTAATATTCCCTTTTCATAATATAAAGTGAATGTGTGGAAGTATTTTTCGTAATTATGATGCATTTAGTACTTTTGTAGCTTTAAAGCTCTGTTTCATTTTGATATTTCAAAGATTGTTTTTAATATTGTTACATGAAATGGCTGTTTGTATATTACTTAAGCTATACTACATCTGTATATAGAATAATCATTGGTCTAGTGATTTCATGAAGAAAACTAAGACCTAGACTCGGGCGGGTATATCAAGTATTATCCGCAATAGGCTTTGTGAAACAAAGAGTAATTTAATGAGGCCTGAGGTGAAGTAAACTTTGGGCTCTGATTTTCGTATCTGAAATGAAGAGACATCAACGGTTCAGAGTGAGCCGAAAGTTAAATACACTCTTAAATAATCAGGTCAAGATTTTATAATAGATGAAAAGATCATGGTGGCAATTAGATTAGTAAAAGGGCTAATGGTAACCGGGTAGTAGTTACAGACTCTTTTACCTCTCCGAGTGACGTATGTCACGGAGAGGTGCTGGTACGATCGTGTCTGTCTGTCTGTGTATGTGTCTGTTGTTACACCCACGTGACCGCGTTCGCAGTTTCCAAATCGGAGCAAACGTGTTCGCAATTTCCAAACCGCATTCACAGTCACGGAAATGGATCCTCTACTTAAGTTCTCACACCACCATTTACTGGTCTTGGTCCATCCCACACGGTCAACAGTCTGTACATACGGGCTTCTAATCACCACCATCTTCTGGGCTTTGTCCATCCCACTTGGACACCAGTCTGTACATACTGGCTTCTAATCACCACCATCTACTGGTCTTCCGTCTATCCCACATAGACACCAATCGGCCTCATTGGCTTCTAACTCCATCGTCATCGTGGGGTTTAAGACATTCGCGGCGATCGGCTAGGGTTACGAGAAATGTCTAGCCTCCCTAGGGTGGGTTGTCCACCAAAGGTTTTCGCATTTGCGGTTGTTCTTGCTTATAACTGTAGTTCGACACCCTTATATTCTACCTAATTGGGTAAGGCGAAACAAAGGGTGCATGCTGCACTTAAAATGTCTATATTAGCAAAGTTTCAAATGATAATAGAATAACGTTTCTATAAACGATTTAACTAGAATAGCTTTACATAATTGACGATTAAAATTATAAATATCAATAATATTTATTAAATTATTTAAGAAAAAACCTGTGATAACTAAAACCATATAGTCAAAGTTTATATAGGACGAGTAATGAAGATTGCGTATAAAGTCGATACACTGTACACATTTCATAGTTAATAAAGAGCGAGTATTTAAGAATTTAGTCCACTGTATTACTAATCATGGAAACTCTAGAAAGTTAAAATAGGTCGAGTATTGTTGTTAATAGAGACGGAGTAGAGGAGTTGAATTAGGATAAATAACAAATGCAGTTTGTTGTGTCACTGTCTCAGTTAGAAAGGTAACGGTTGGTAAGTGCGAAACTATCGTAAGTGTGGTAGGTTGTGTTTCCCTGTTTTGGGCACACTCGCGTTGTTGGTACACAATTAGAAAGATGTTTTCAATCCGCGGCCATCTTTGAAACTTCCACACCTCTGTTCATACTCCTTGGGTGTTTTTACCTCTCCGAGTGACGTATGTCACGGAGAGGTTCTGTAACGATCGTGTGTGTCTGTTTGTTTGTGTGTGTGTGTGTTTGTGTGTGTGTCTGTTGTTACACCCACGTGACCGCGTTCGCAATTTCCAAATCGGAGCAAACGTGTTCGCCATTTCCGAACTGCTTTCACAGTCACGGAAATGGCTCCTCTACTTGAGTTCTCACACCACCATCTTCTGGTCTTTGTCCATTCCACACGGACACCAGTCTGTACTTACTGGCTTCTAATCACCACCATCTTTTAGTCTTCGTCCATTCCACATGGACACCAGTCTGTACATACTGGCATCTAATCACCACCATCTTCTGGTCTTCGTCCATCACACACGGACACCAGTCTGTACATACTGGCTTCTAATCACCACCACCTTCTGGTCTTCGTCCATTACACTTGGACACCAGTCTGTACATACTGGCTTCTAATCACCACCATCTACTGGTCTTCCGTCTATTCCACATAGACACCAATCTGTCTCATTGGCTTCTAACTCCATTGTCATCGTTTGGTTTAAGACATTCGCGGCGATCAGCTAGGGTTACGAGAAACGTCTAGCCTCCCTATGGTGGGTTGTCCACCAAGGGTTTTCGCAATTGCGGTTGTTCTTGCTTTTAACTGTAGATCGACACCCTTATATACTACCTATTTGAGTAAGGCAAAGCAACCGGCGTATGCTTCATTTCAAACGCCAATATTAGTCAAGTCTCTGAAGAATGTTTAATTGTTCTTTATCAAAACGATGTAACGCTCAATAAGGCGAACAACTAACGAAGAAAATATTTAATATTAATTATATTTATTTTAATATTTAAGATAATCTTGTTTCTCAACTCAAAATTAATACGGAAAGAGTAAAAAAGCAGTCTATGTTTTTGTCTGTGTGTGTCCGTCCATTGTTACACTAGTGCGTCGCGTTAGCAGTTAGCCTTGTGTTGATATGTTAAGAAATCATACAGAACCTTAATATTCCCTTTTTCTATAATATAAAGTGAATATGTGGAAGTATTTTTCGTAATTATGAAGTATTTAGTACATTTGTAGCTTTAAAGCTCTGTTTCATTTTGATATTCCAAAGATTTTTTTTAATATTGTTATTTGAAATGGCTGTTTATATATTACTTAAGCTATACTACATCTGTACATAGAATAATCCTTGATTTAGTGATTTCACGAAGAAAACTAAGACCTAAACTCCGGCGGGAATGTCCAGTATTATCCGCAATAGGCTTAGTGAAACAACGAGTAAATAATTGAGACCTGAGTTGAAGTAAATTTTGGGCTTTGATTTTCGTGTCTGAAATGAAGAGACATTAACGGTTCAGAGTGAGCCGAAAGTTAATTACACTCTTAAATAATCAGGTTAAGATTTTATGATAGAAGAAAAGATCATGGTGGCAATTAGACTAGTAAAAGGGCTAATGGTAAATAGGTAGTAGCTACAGACTTTTTATTCTCATTATGGTGCGCATTGACTATTAGTGCGTCTAGCTACAATTTAGCTCTGGTGTTATTTAATGTTAACATTCATGTTGGCAAACAAAGAATATTGTTGAGGTGAGACGAGACGGAAGTGTTTACACTGCAAACCAGTTGTGAATGTAGCTATCAGAATATACGGTAAACAGCTGAAGCGTAGACTTCATTTCCTGTTCTTTTCCCCATTGATTTATCCTTATTGGATGTAAAATGTCGTCTGCTTTTCTGTATATTCGCTATGCTTGGAATACTTTTTCAATATTTCGTAAATTTTTACTTCAAAAAAGAGAAATAATTCCATATCTAGGTAAATAAGTTTGTAGTAGTAGACCTCTTGACTCGGAGAGGTAATATTTTGGTTTTCCCAACTTGTTACCTCTCCGAGTGACGTATGTCACGGAGAGGTTCTGTAACGATCGTGTGTGTCTGTTTGTTTGTGTGTGTGTTTGTGTGTGTGTCTGTTGTTACACCCACGTGACCGCGTTCGCAATTTCCAAATCGGAGCAAACGTGTTCGCCATTTCCGAACTGCATTCACAGTCACGGAAATAGCTCCTCTACTTGATTTCTCACACCACCATCTTCTGGTCTTTGTCCATTCCACACGGACACCAAACTGTACATACTGGCTTCTAATCACCATTATCTTCTGGTCCTCGTCCATTCCACTTGGACACCAGTCTGTACATACTAGCTTCTAATCACCACCATCTTTTGGTCTTCGTCCATCCCACATGGACACCGGTCTGTACATACAGACTTCTAATCACCACCATTTTCTGGTTTTCGTCCATTCCACTTGGACACCAGTCTGTACGTACTGGCTTCTAATCACCACCATCTTCTGGTCTTCGTCCATCCCACTTGGACACCAGTCTGTACATACTGGCTTCTAAACACCACCATCTACTGGTCTACCGTCTATTCCACATAGACACCAATCTGTCTCATTGGCTTCTAACTCCATCGTCATCGTTTGGTTTAAGACATTCGCGGCGATCAGCTAGGGTTACGAGAAACGTCTAGCCTCCCTAGGGTGGGTTGTCCACCAAAGGTTTTCGCAATTGCGGTTGTTCTTGCTCTTAACTGTAGTTCGACACCCTTATATACTACCTATTTGAGTAAGGCAAAGCAACCGGCGTATGCTTCATTTCAAACGCCAATATTAGTCAAGTCTTTCAAGTATGTTTAATTGTTCTTTATCAAAACGATGTAACGCTCAATAAGGCGAACAACTAACGAAGAAAATATTTAATATTAATTATATTTATTTTAATATTTAAGATAATCTTGTTTTTCAACTCAAAATTAATATGGAAAGAGTTAAAAAGCAGTCTATATTTTTGTCTGTGTGTGTCCGTCCATTGTTACACTAGTGCGTCGCGTTAGCCTTGCGTTGATGTGTTAAGAAATCATACAGAACCTTAATATTCCCTTTTTCATAATATAAAGTGAATGTGTGGAAGTATTTTTCGTAATTATGATGCATTTAGTACTTTTGTAGCTTTAAAGCTCTGTTTCATTTTGATATTTCAAAGATTGTTTTTAATATTGTTACATGAAATGGCTGTTTGTATATTACTTAAGCTATACTACATCTGTATATAGAATAATCATTGGTCTAGTGATTTCATGAAGAAAACTAAGACCTAAACTCCGGCGGGAATGTCCAGTATTATCCGCAATAGGCTTAGTGAAACAACGAGTAAATAATTGAGACCTGAGTTGAAGTAAATTTTGGGCTTTGATTTTCGTGTCTGAAATGAAGAGACATTAACGGTTCAGAGTGAGCCGAAAGTTAATTACACTCTTAAATAATCAGGTTAAGATTTTATGATAGAAGAAAAGATCATGGTGGCAATTAGATTAGTAAAAGGGCTTATGGTAACCGGGTAGTAGTTACAGACTCTTTTACCTCTCCGAGTGACGTATGTCACGGAGAGGTGCTGGTACGATCGTGTCTGTCTGTCTGTGTATGTGTCTGTTGTTACACCCACGTGACCGCGTTCGCAGTTTCCAAATCGGAGCAAACGTGTTCGCCATTTCCAAACCGCATTCACAGTCACGGAAATGGATCCTCTACTTAAGTTCTCACACCACCATTTACTGGTCTTGGTCCATCCCACACGGTCAACAGTCTGTACATACGGGCTTCTAATCACCACCATCTTCTGGGCTTTGTCCATCCCACTTGGACACCAGTCTGTACATACTGGCTTCTAATCACCACCATCTACTGGTCTTCCGTCTATCCCACATAGACACCAATCGGCCTCATTGGCTTCTAACTCCATCGTCATCGTGGGGTTTAAGACATTCGCGGCGATCGGCTAGGGTTACGAGAAATGTCTAGCCTCCCTAGGGTGGGTTGTCCACCAAAGGTTTTCGCATTTGCGGTTGTTCTTGCTTATAACTGTAGTTCGACACCCTTATATTCTACCTAATTGGGTAAGGCGAAACAAAGGGTGCATGCTGCACTTAAAATGTCTATATTAGCAAAGTTTCAAATGATAATAGAATAACGTTTCTATAAACGATTTAACTAGAATAGCTTTACATAATTGACGATTAAAATTATAAATATCAATAATATTTATTAAATTATTTAAGAAAAAACCTGTGATAACTAAAACCATATAGTCAAAGTTTATATAGGACGAGTAATGAAGATTGCGTATAAAGTCGATACACTGTACACATTTCATAGTTAATAAAGAGCGAGTATTTAAGAATTTAGTCCACTGTATTACTAATCATGGAAACTCTAGAAAGTTAAAATAGGTCGAGTATTGTTGTTAATAGAGACGGAGTAGAGGAGTTGAATTAGGATAAATAACAAATGCAGTTTGTTGTGTCACTGTCTCAGTTAGAGAGGTAACGGTTGGTAAGTGCGAAACTATCGTAAGTGTGGTAGGTTGTGTTTCCCTGTTTTGGGCACACTCGCGTTGTTGGTACACAATTAGAAAGATGTTTTCAATCCGCGGCCATCTTTGAAACTTCCACACCTCTGTTCATACTCCTTGGGTGTTTTTACCTCTCCGAGTGACGTATGTCACGGAGAGGTTCTGTAACGATCGTGTGTGTCTGTTTGTTTGTGTGTGTGTGTGTTTGTGTGTGTGTCTGTTGTTACACCCACGTGACCGCGTTCGCAATTTCCAAATCGGAGCAAACGTGTTCGCCATTTCCGAACTGCTTTCACAGTCACGGAAATGGCTCCTCTACTTGAGTTCTCACACCACCATCTTCTGGTCTTTGTCCATTCCACACGGACACCAGTCTGTACTTACTGGCTTCTAATCACCACCATCTTTTAGTCTTCGTCCATTCCACATGGACACCAGTCTGTACATACTGGCATCTAATCACCACCATCTTCTGGTCTTCGTCCATCACACACGGACACCAGTCTGTACATACTGGCTTCTAATCACCACCACCTTCTGGTCTTCGTCCATTACACTTGGACACCAGTCTGTACATACTGGCTTCTAATCACCACCATCTTCTGGTCTTCCGTCTATTCCACATAGACACCAATCTGTCTCATTGGCTTCTAACTCCATTGTCATCGTTTGGTTTAAGACATTCGCGGCGATCAGCTAGGGTTACGAGAAACGTCTAGCCTCCCTATGGTGGGTTGTCCACCAAAGGTTTTCGCAATTGCGGTTGTTCTTGCTTTTAACTGTAGTTCGACACCCTTATATACTACCTATTTGAGTAAGGCAAAGCAACCGGCGTATGCTTCATTTCAAACGCCAATATTAGTCAAGTCTCTGAAGAATGTTTAATTGTTCTTTATCAAAACGATGTAACGCTCAATAAGGCGAACAACTAACGAAGAAAATATTTAATATTAATTATATTTATTTTAATATTTAAGATAATCTTGTTTCTCAACTCAAAATTAATACGGAAAGAGTAAAAAAGCAGTCTATGTTTTTGTCTGTGTGTGTCCGTCCATTGTTACACTAGTGCGTCGCGTTAGCAGTTAGCCTTGTGTTGATATGTTAAGAAATCATACAGAACCTTAATATTCCCTTTTTCTATAATATAAAGTGAATATGTGGAAGTATTTTTCGTAATTATGAAGTATTTAGTACATTTGTAGCTTTAAAGCTCTGTTTCATTTTGATATTCCAAAGATTTTTTTTAATTGTTATTTGAAATGGCTGTTTATATATTACTTAAGCTATACTACATCTGTATATAGAATAATCCTTGATTTAGTGATTTCACGAAGAAAACTAAGACCTAAACTCCGGCGGGTATGTCCAGTATTATCCGCAATAGGCTTAGTGAAACAACGAGTAAATAATTGAGACCTGAGTTGAAGTAAATTTTGGGCTTTGATTTTCGTGTCTGAAATGAAGAGACATTAACGGTTCAGAGTGAGCCGAAAGTTAATTACACTCTTAAATAATCAGGTTAAGATTTTATGATAGAAGAAAAGATCATGGTGGCAATTAGACTAGTAAAAGGGCTAATGGTAAATAGGTAGTAGCTACAGACTTTTTATTCTCATTATGGTGCGCATTGACTATTAGTGCGTCTAGCTACAATTTAGCTCTGGTGTTATTTAATGTTAACATTCATGTTGGCAAACAAAGAATATTGTTGAGGTGAGACGAGACGGAAGTGTTTACACTGCAAACCAGTTGTGAATGTAGCTATCAGAATATACGGTAAACAGCTGAAGCGTAGACTTCATTTCCTGTTCTTTTCCCCATTGATTTATCCTTATTGGATGTAAAATGTCGTCTGCTTTTCTGTATATTCGCTATGCTTGGAATACTTTTTCAATATTTCGTAAATTTTTACTTCAAAAAAGAGAAATAATTCCATATCTAGGTAAATAAGTTTGTAGTAGTAGACCTCTTGACTCGGAGAGGTAATATTTTGGTTTTCCCAACTTGTTTTATTTTTTTCTGGTGCTTATGGCAAGACAATGTGCCTCATTGTTAAAATGCTATTTGATATGCAAAAAATATTCCTCGTTAATGTCGTCTGAAAAGAAATGATATTGTTATGAGAATTATTATGGCAGAACAATGGGTATTACATGCGTTTACATAAAAACGCTTCCTAAATGTCCAAGTTTGAATAGAAATGAAAACGATTATGAGAGAAGAATAGGTATAACATCAAAATACATTTTGAGAACTACGCAATATAAAAGTGAAAATTCGTGATCGCGTCAGCACTACCGTTTTTCAAACCACACGTTTAGACGAACTTTCCTTTACTCCTTTGTTGTTTGCAAAAATTGTTCAAAATGACTTGGAAAAATTTGAATTGCCGAAATTTATTTTTAGGAATTTTCTTTTTGATCTTTCCTAGTTGCTTATGTGGTGCTTATCATTTTAAAGGAAAAGATTACAGTGCAAGTCCAACAGTGGGAATTAGTGAGTATAAAATTTAATTGTACAAAAGGTTCATAACCATTTATATAAATTCCCTGTTTTACATCACAAATCACGTGACCGAGGATTCCCATTTCCGCACATTTTTCAAGAATCATAGCCCAATTCCGCACACTTTTTATGGCCCATTTCCGCACAGTTTTTACATTAAAATTTTAGTTCAACATTTATTACCATAACCCATTTCCGCACAGTTTGCAAATAATCATTTTTATTTTCTTGTTGATTAGGTTATGGTTCGGTTCGGACCGTTCGGTTGGGTTTTGGTTAGGTTAGGTTATGCTACAATAGAGACATGCTATTGAACTTTTGATTTGACCATTGCAATATCACTATCGATATAGTTTAGGGTTAGGTTTGGTTCGGTTCAATTGGGGTTAGTTTCGGTTTGGATTAAGTTTGGTTTGGTTCGGTTCTTTCATGCTTCAATATAGTCATCGAGGGGTCCGTCATTCGAAAAAAAACGTACGGGATTTTTAAATCCCTCGGATTTTTATGGATTTTTACGTATTTTTTTTATTTATACGGATTTGTCAAATTTTTATAAAAATCCAAAATCCAGTAGGATTTTCAAAAAAACCGTTGTATTTTTGAATTTTTTCATGGAATTTCGTATTTTTTCTCGGGATTTTGTATTTTTTTCGGGATTTTGTATTTTTTTCGGGATTTTGTATTTTTTCGGGGATTTTGTATTTTTTCGGGGATTTTGTATTTTTTCGGGATTTCGTAATTTGTTTTGGGATTTAGTATTTTTTTTAGGATTTTGTATTTTTAACTGTAATTTTTATCGTCTTCCTGAGAGAATATGCAGCCATTATACCGTACAAGATGGCGGCCACTCAAGGGGGAGGAGCCGGGTTTTCCCGCTCGCCTCTCTTTACCTGTCAATATTTGATTGATTGTATAGGCTTATAACAAAAGATGGTTTTGTAGGAATAAAGACCATAATATAAAGTAAAAAAAGTTATTGACAAATTTATTCTAATCGTAATAAAATTAATTACAATTAACATATACAAAAAAAAGTCTGCAGACAAAAAACCCCAATTAAATGCTAAAAAACTATACAATTATATACAACATTACAAATTTAAAAATAGGAGTAGAGTATCGTTTTCGCAATAATAATAAAGCTCATTTAAAAAATTAAAGCCTTTCTCTTTACTGACTTCTGAGGTATGCCATTTCATAAAGACGTCCAAGTTTTTCCTAGTGAAATACTGGCACCCGTAAGCCTCTGTGGTGGGGTAAAGTATTTTCTAACACATAGTTTGTCTCTTCCTGTCTGTCTATATCAAACTCGTGTTCAACTACATTGAAAAGAAAATGGGGAAAGTACCCCTTGGCGGCATTAGGGAGTCCGAAAGTGGCGGGGAACTTAGATAAAGCTACAGGGATAAAATTGTACGAGTCGAGGAATAAAAGATTAGAGAGCTTCATCTCTAAAATACGTGTACCGTTAATTTTCAGAGTTTCGGGTACAAATTTCTCGTCCCTATTAATTATTTCCCTAATTAATAGTTGATTGTCGTAATTGCTGCCAAAATGTGATAATACAATAACCTTCTTTACGTCGAATAAGCTCACTAAGTAGTCTAGGAACGCAGCTATAGGTTTTCCACCAGTGAAACGTTGTTTGCGAGGTCCAAATTGGTTGCATTTGATACAATTAAAATCTAGGGATTTTTCTTCTATACAGTCTTCGCAAACGGAGATGCTAACGCATAAGATGGCTTGATGTTCGTAAGCACCCAATTTTTCCTGACATATTTTCGTCTGTATGCATTCCACGTCAAAGAAAACATACATTAGTTCCGGTGCATTACGACGTGGTTTTTTCGAGGGGATAACGCTGGGGTTTTTGTCCTTTATCACTTGAATATAACATAAGTGGTCATAGGTTGATGTTTGCCACATACTTGACAATACATTTCTCCACAAGTATGTTTAGTCTTGCGGTTTCCAAAATCTATTGTTTTAAAACATTTTTTACAAAGGTAGAGCCTTTCACAAAGGGGCTTTTTGTTTCCTGCTGGGATCAAATGACTATCGTAACAATCGTCACCCCAGAATTTTCGCAAGCATGACCCACATGTTTTTTCGCTACCGTGACAAACTGTCGGACGCATACATTTGAAACAAAAGTCATTGCATTTATGAGACTGAATACGCCAGTAGGGGGTAAGACACTTCTCGCAAAAGTACTCGTGACTAAACAATGGTTTTAAATTGGTAATTACATTGTAGTGATTACTCTCGTTAAGTAGAAAGAGGCGTGGTCGGATGTCTGTAGGGTCATTTTCGCCTAATATTAAAATGGGTACCCTATTTTCGAATCTGTAGACAAAGATGGAGTAGGCCGATAAATATAGTTTAAATTTCTGAAAAGAATCGGGGCTACCACATTCGTCTAGGGCGACTCCCGCCTTTTCACATAACTCTAAAGCGGCTGTTTTTGGAGTGTACCCCGGGGGCCTATTCGTGATATGGTCACGTAACGGTTTTTCAACTCTTTGTTGTTTTTGTCGTTCATGTAGTCACGATGAGAAACAGCTACACAAAGACTTCGGGCCAAGCATAGATTATCAGTGGATGGAATTCGTAGAATCCCCCGTCGATCCCTTGAGAAAATACTGAAGGGTTTAAGTTGACGACGCTTAGACCTGCCATACCCTTCAGGAATTCTCACTATATGGAATATTATTTTTACAGGTCCTTGAAAAAAATGCTCAATTTCATCGTCATAAAGCAATTCGGCTAGTTGGTCAAAGAGGATAGAGGGATCTACTTGGTCTAGTCTTTTAAAGGATAATTCTAATTCAGACCTGCAATTTATGCCAAGGCTTCTCAATGTTATTTGGACATAATCTGTTGCTCTGTACTCATTTAACACGTGCTCTGTAATACTACTTATACTGTCAACGGGATCGTCAGTGATGTTTAGAACTAATTCTCTACCGTACATATTAAACTGTTCATAGAATTTTTCGCTCTGTTCCAAGATTTCGCAATAAGGGACATCCTCAATAGGCGAAGGGGGGCAGCCGCCACCCCATTGGTCGTACGCATCGGCCGCGGCTTCTTCCGAGTCCACGAGAGATTCTTGTTCACTGGGTAGGTAGTCGGAGAAGTTTAGAGACAGGTACTCAAAAGGGTCGTTTTGTTGACATTCTTGATTCAAAAATGCCGCCATCTCTATATCGTATTGAGGGTTGTTGAAATCGGCGATTAAGGTTTCTTCCTGGTTAGTGGGTAGTAATTCATTCCGGCGTCTTTCGATGCGTTCGGCGTAGGAAATATTTAAAGGTCTAGGAATTAAGTTACTTAAGTCGTTTAGTTGGTCAATTGTATGGCAGTCTTCCGGTGTTCTAGGGACGGTTCTCATGTATTCAATGACATCAAGGAATGTCTGAATTATATTTAAACCTCCATTCATAATAAAAGTGGGTAAACTTGAGGGTACATTGGCAGGGTCGATGTGTAAATAGGCACATAGGAAAAAATAAAACTTGTATAGTACTGGTAGTGGCCAAGGCCTATTTACAGCTAATTCATCCAAATTCCAGCGAAGTGATTCGGGATCCATCTTGATGTTACAAGATCTAAAGTACGAATGCGATATTCTGATTTTTTCTCGCGTTATTTTATACTAAATTTCTCTAGGCTTATTAGCAGGGGGGATGGAAGGTTACCTAAGCTTCTATTGGCCCAATGGTACGTTGACCTTCCGGACGTGTTTAAACACGTCTACTATTTTTTGTCAATCAACAATAGGTGACATAAGATTGACAGCCGAGTGATTTTAAAAGGTGGCAGATGGTAACAAAAGGATGAGCCATCAATAGATTTGGTAATTCAACAAAAGGATTGTAACAAAAGAGATGATGCGTCATTCCATTAGCGGGGTTTTTACGACATTACGTGAAGATGTATTGTTAAGAAAATATTTCTTCGATCAATCAAATATTGACAGGTCTATTAATAGATAAATAGGTCAAGTTTACTATTGTATAATTTATTTACTCGTAAGTCGTTATGGAGTCAAGTACACAAAGGCTGTCGAGAATGCGTCAGATCTTGGAGATTAATCCCCAAAAACTACTTATTGTATTATTTATTTTATTGATTTTGGGGGTGCTGGAATTCCTTAATCTATGGTTTCAGAACTTTGACATAAAAATACGCCTACAGTCTAACAATGGAACAGTCAAGGACAATAGATATTTCGCCATAGCTACGAAAGAAATTTAGTAAAAAACCCCTGATTCAATTGAGTAGAGCATCATTATTCGAGAAGATCTTAAACCTGCGAGATGGAAAATCAAGAAGCTCCCAAAAGGAAGATAGGTGTAACTAACGAACGTAAAATTAACGGCAGATTCCATATATCTAAAGAGTTGTTCTTAACAACTGGATTCGTGAACGGAACCCTGGATCCTGAGGTTCGTCTATGCCGGAAACAATCTGTAAAAAGCTTCGCCATTTCTACGGAAACCTGGGAAAAGCTGATGCCGCGCTTACCTGTTTTAGCGGGCTGGACTGCCGCCCATGAAGCCAACAATTTTGAAATCGTTTTAAACGATACCCCCAATGAAAAGACAACAGTTCTGGCATACCATAACACATGCCACATTAAAGACTTAATAAAGGAGGACTCAATTGTTTTGACCAGTATGGAAACAGCAGCCCTGAATCGCGTTTCAGGAGCTGTAAAGGAGCATCTTACTAAGATAAATAACCATGCAATTGTGTTTACACACATGGCGGATATCATTATAGAATTTATAATGATATTTATGACAATTTATACGGGGACCCCGATCATATATCTTGCTTAGATGATCAACCTGAGAAATTCGACGCAGTGGTGGGATATTTCACCAACTTTATAACGTCGTACCAGGTAGTGACAAAATTCAACAATGTTCTTCAAGAAGAAAATCTTGAAAACTATTTTTATAATTATAATTTATTTTCTGTAATTTCGGGGCAAGTAACTTATTTAAAAACACGTATGCATTTATTAACTCATTTTTAATTTTATTTGTATTTAATTTTATAAGTTTTATATTTAAAATTTAAAAACCCGTATTCATTTACTAACTCATTTTTAATTTTATTTGTATTTATTTTATAAATTTTGTCTTAACAATAAATTGAATTGAACCGAAAAACTGTTATATTTTCTAAATACATATCATTTTAATTTTATACTTGCTAATTTTTTTATATTAATTTTTGTTTACAATAAAATGAATTGAACTTAACATCTGTTGTATACTCTTTTTTAATCCCTACCATATTTTTAATTGTGGGGGGAAATCCTATAAAAAAAAATAAATTTTTTTTTATAGGATAGAGGGTGAGGGGGGTGGCGCGCGAGCCGTTGGGGGGCAAAAACAACGCGTTCCCCCCGTTTCGCGAAACCGCGCGCGCGACCGCGTGTTAATTATACGCGTTTAAATAAGAATATCTATTATAAATTAGTGTCATTCAAGTATTGAATATGATACCATTCACTACACCTGGAAACTTAATTATTTTTGGTCCTTCGGGATCAGGTAAAACAGTTTTATGTAAAAGAATAATAGAAAATAAGGATAAAATGTTCGAACCTAAAGTTGATTTAGTTGTTTGGCATTATAGTATATATCAACCTTGTTACGACGAATTAAAAGAAATGGGTGTAATTATGCGTCAAGGTTTACCCGACGTCACTGTATATGACGGTTCTCAAACAACATTAATCGTATTAGATGATCTCATGTTAGAAAATAAAAATAATATTTTATCAGAAATTTTTACTAAACAATCACATCATAGGAAATTATTCGTCATCACCCTTTTACAAAATATATTTGAAAAAAACTTGAGAACAGCCTCCTTAAACGCTCATTACATGATTCTTATGAAAACCGTAAGAGATCTTATGCAATTAGTGGCCCTTTCTAAACAATTGGCACCCAACAACTCTAAATTTATAGTAGAATGTTATTTGGATGCGACTGAAAAACCACACGGGTATTTACTTTGTGATTTAACCCAGAATTGTCATCCCGATTTAAGGTTTAGAACAAATATTTTACCGGGAGAACAAATCGTCATCTATACTCCCAAGAAGAAAACTATATAATTAAATAACATTTCCGAGATTCAATCATTCTTTACGATGTCACCACCAAGGAAGGTCAAGAAAACATCGTTGAATAAAAAGAAAAAAAGTTTAGCCGCTAAAAATATCAATTTAATAGCCGCTTTGGGGCAATTAAAAAAACCACAAAGATTAGCTATTCTTAAAAATTCTACTAGAGAAATTATTGATTCAATTAGCGAGTGTTGTCATAACGCCTTACAAGGCGCCATCAATTTGAAACCAGACGTTTATAATAAACTGTGTAAGCATAAGAAACATATTCGAAAGATTGCCTGCAAAAATACTCATTGGAAAGACAAAAGAGCTATTTTATCTAAGCAAACCGGAAGTGGTTTCTTTAGCGTCTTTTTCCAGTAATTTCGAGCCTTTTAGGCGGATTATTTGCAAAATGAATAAACAGTTAGTTTACGCTAATAAAATGACCTTAGTGCCTCTGGAACAACAGCAGCAACAACACGAACAAAGTCCTAACCCACCACCCCGTCAATTAATAACAGCAACAAACAATGATATTTCAAAAAACAATGCAGTGTTATTGGAGTTGGATAAAGAGATGAATCTAATTATCTCAAATCCTACTTTAGACGAAAGAACCAAGTGGGTTTTTTACGAAGAAATCATGAAACGATACCAGAACATCTTGAAACCCCGCCCATCGAATAAACACGACAAATGGATTAATATGTTTCCACTGAAATATAGGGGAGCTGCGAGAAAAATATTCGATCACTTGGCAGATAACGCCCATAGTATACGTTGGGACGACACGGGGGCTCTTTTTGTAAATAACTTTAAGATCCCAGATTCCGATATAGTGCAACTAGTATATTTTACTATACATCCTACATTGTTCAATAACAAAGGCGTGCCCCCGTCACTCATCGCCATTCCCCCTACGGGATGGACGGAATTCCAACCCTTTGTCCAAAACTTTATCGTCCCGCCACCAGTTAAACCGTCGCCACCAGTAGCACCTGTGTCTACAGGGTGTTTCTGAAAAGTCCATCACAAATTAAGGGGCGTGTTTATGGGACCAAACTGAGCGGAAAGTACCAAAGAACATGGGGTGTACAACATTTTGTTACGGAGATATGGCCTTCCAAACATTCGCCCCTAAAACAAGGAAATATCCAAAAATGAGGAGTAACACTTAAGACCGACTAACCAGCTTGTTTAAAATTACTAGACAATTTCAATAGCCTTTAATCGAACAATTGATTTCTACCTTTACTAATCAGAAGCGTATAAATGAGTAGAAGTAGGCCTACGGTGGTAATGTAAAATTAATCCCAAGTGACATGATGTTTCAAGATCTTCCCAGCACCAAGTAAAATGGTTCTGATTGAAGGGACTTTTATTAGCACAGCGTAAACAACGTTATTTTCAGGAATTAGTCCAAATGTCCACGGGCGGCATTACAAAAACGAGGCAGTCTTTCGAATGATACTTGGACATGTTGGAAGATCCCTGGCTTGTTCCTGTTATCTCAAACCGTAAAAAGCTACGCAAATCTTCATCATCACGGACAACACTCTTGTACGTTAGGTATGACCTTGAGAAAACCTAAAAGGACATCTCGAATGTATTTGAAAAACCCATCTCCAATTAAGGGGCGTGTTGTTTGTTTCCAACAGAGTAAACTCGCCCAGAGAACAATTACAATGCAGAGCCACGTTTCGGCGTTAATGGCCCACAAAGGTGGTCCCAAACAAAAGAACAAACTTTAATTTGTTTCGTTCAGTAAGTGTTTCATGTGTCATAGATAAAACGCCATGATTAATGCACAAAGAAAATGTTATTGACAAGTTTTCGGACCGCGATGCTGAAATGTGGTGGTGCACCATCGTGCATGAACCACATTCTGTTTATTAAACCTAAGGGTACGTCTTCGAGTAGTTCTGGTAAATCGTCCCGTAAGAACTACAAGTAAGCCACACCGTTTAACCTGGGCTCTAGGAAATATGGCCCAATTAAATTGTCACCCACAATACTACACCACACGTTTAAGCTGAATTGTACTTTGTGAATTCTAACGCAAGTTGCGTGTGGTTTTTTCTTAATCAGCAAACCAATTGGCGGCTGCTTGTTTTTGGATCGTCCTCGAAAATAGTGAGAACTTCGCCTATTCTTAAAAAACAGAGCACTAAAACAGAGCACTATGTTTTTTAAGAAAGGAATAAAAGAGGTTTCACGTACATGTGTTTGTTTTATTAAACTCATAATTCAACGAAGTCTGTTACAATGCCTTTCTTCACAAATGCCGAATATGCGGATATGCACCTAATGTATGGACTAGCCGAGGGGAATGCCGCTGCAGCTGTACGCTTGTATCAGGAAAGATTTCCGCAGAGGCGACTACCAAATCGACTGACGTTCGAGGCTGTGGACAGACGTTTGAGGCAAGATGGACGAATCCAACCGGCTGGACCTCAACCTAGAGCGAGAGCCATCCCAGAGGCCGTAGAAGACGAAGTTCTCACCATTTTCGAGGACGAGCCTGAATCAAGTACCCGCCAAGTTGGTCGCCGATTAGGCGTAAACCACACGCTCGTGTGGAAAATCCTCAGAAGCCACCGGTTTCATCCTTTCCATGTTCAAAAAGTTCAAGGTTTGAATCCAGCGGACTACCCACGACGCACGGCGTTTTGTCAGTGGTTTCTGGCTAAAGTAAACGATATCGATTTCCCACGGGATTTGTTGGTTACTGACGAAGCTAACTTTTCACGGGATGGTATTATTAACTTACATAATAAACATCAATGGTCCCAGCTAAACCCCCACGCAACTTGCGTTAGAAGTCACCAAGTACAATTCAGTTTAAACGTGTGGTGTGGTATTGTGGGTGACAATTTAATTGGGCCATATTTCCTAGAGCCCAGGTTAAACGGTGTGGCTTACTTGCAGTTCTTACGGGACGATTTACCGGAACTACTCGAAGACGTACCCTTAGGTTTGGTAAACAGAATGTGGTTCATGCACGATGGTGCACCACCACATTTCAGCATCGCGGTCCGAAATTATCTTAACGCGACCTTCCCTTTGCGGTGGTTAGGTCGAGGTGGACCTGTGGAGTGGCCTGCTCGATCACCCGATCTGAACCCTTGTGATTTCTTTCTTTGGGGCCACCTGAAAGACTTAGTTTATCAGACTGAAGTGCCCGATGTTGAAGAGCTACGTCGACGAATAATTCACGGCTGTCAAACAATTCGCGAAACTCCAGGCATTTTTCAACGTGTAAGGGAATCATTTGTAAGACGTGCTAATGTGTGCCTTAACGCGGGTGGTGAACACTTTGAACAATTTTTGTAACTAGTTGCAATTAAATGTTAAAACTTGTCAATAAATTCATTTTCTTCGTGCATTAATCATGGCGTTTTATCTATGACACATGAAACACTTACTGAACGAAACAAATTAAAGTTTGTTCTTGTTTTTGGGACCACCTTTGTGGGCCATTAACGCCGAAACGTGGCTCTGCATTGTAATTGTTCTCTGGGCGAGTTTACTCTGTTGGAAACAAACAACACGCCCCTTAATTGGAGATGGGTTTTTCAAATACATTCGAGATGTCCTTTTAGGTTTTCTCAAGGTCATACCTAACGTACAAGAGTGTTGTCCGTGATGATGAAGATTTGCGTAGCTTTTTACGGTTTGAGATAACAGGAACAAGCCAGGGATCTTCCAACATGTCCAAGTATCATTCGAAAGACTGCCTCGTTTTTGTAATGCCGCCCGTGGACATTTGGACTAATTCCTGAAAATAACGTTGTTTACGCTGTGCTAATAAAAGTCCCTTCAATCAGAACCAAGTAAATTGGTGCTGGGAAGATCTTGAAACATCATGTCACTTGGGATTAATTTTACATTACCACCGTAGGCATACTTCTACTCATTTATACGCTTCTGATTAGTAAAGGTAGAAATCAATTGTTCGATTAAAGGCTATTGAAATTGTCTAGTAATTTTAAACAAGCTGGTTAGTCGGTCTTAAGTGTTACTCCTCATTTTTGGATATTTCCTTGTTTTAGGGGCGAATGTTTGGAAGGCCATATCTCCGTAACAAAATGTTGTACACCCCATGTTCTTTGGTACTTTCCGCTCAGTTTGGTCCCATAAACACGCCCCTTAATTTGTGATGGACTTTTCAGAAACACCCTGTATAAAGACGTCACCCCGCTCTGTACCTCAGAAGAATAAACTTCGACCAAGAACTTATTTAAAAGCGAAGAAGAGATTAACCTTTGACAATAAAACGAGCCCTTTAATTTTGAAGAAACAACCTTATAATAAGACGTTATGGGAGGTCTATCGCGGCTCCAAAAAGAAGAAACCTTAAAGAACACTTATCTCAATTGTAAACACAAAGCCGCCTTCACTGGATTAAACCCTTTGTACCAAGCAGTCCGAGATCTTGACATTTCGAGAAACGATGTCAAAGCCTTTCTAGAGGCCACTGACGTTTACACACTACATAAAACTGCTATAAATAATTTCAAAAGACGTAAAATCCCTGTATTTAACATCTCGGATAGAGTCGAAGTTGATCTAGCTGACTTGGGGTCAATCGCCAAGTACAACGATAACTACAGATACCCTATGGTAGGCATTGATTGCTTTTCCCGAAAAGCTTTTGTGGTACCCATGAAAAGAAAACACGCTGCCGAAGCTACGAAAGCTCTCGAAATAATCATCGAACAAAGCAAACCTAAAGCCATCTGGTCCGATTTAGGAAAAGAATTTATTAATTCAAGTACGCAAAAACTTCTAAAGAAAAATAAAATCAAATACGGTTCTATGACGTCAGAAAAATTCCACTGTCCTTTTGTAGAAAGATTAATTAAAACTTTGAAACATCGAATATTCAAAATGTTGACTCATTTCAATTCACATAGATATATAGATCATTTGACAGACATAGTTAAAGGCTACAATGCCTCTTATCATTCCGTAATAAAAATGGCGCCCGATAATGTTTCCCCATCTAACGTTCTGTAAGTGTACAAAAACATTTACAAGCCTGAATTGAGTAATAAGCCTACTAAAAAAGATGTCAAATTTCGTGTTGGTGATTACGTAAGAATAAGCAAGCTTAAACCAGAATTTTCTAAAGGTTATGAACCTAATTTCTCGACGGAAGTTTTGGACGACAAGCATATAAGCGGGTTGTTTTACTCTGATCAGCTCATTCGAACAGTGGAGCCCAAACTGTTTAAGATAGACTCTATACTCAAGAAACGTAAACGTAAAGGAAAATTAGAATATTTTGTATCGTTTATCGGTTTACCTAAATCACAGAACTCTTGGGTAACAGCCGAAAATGTCGAGAAAATCTGAATTCTATTTAACGCTACCTAGCGACGCTAGTATGGATATCTACCCTAATAACACTATGGGTAGTTACATCACTAAACTACCGGATCCTATTAATTTACAAGGACAGTGGGAAATTTCGTTAGTAGAGATAATATATACAAACAGCTTCTACAATGTAATATACAAAACCAATAAGAGAACAAGTTGGGAAAACCAAAATATTACCTCTCCGAGTCAAGAGGAGGCCTACTTACAAACTTATTTACCCAGATATGGAAATGTTTCATTTTTTAAGAACAAATACTGAAGTTCATTTTATGAAATATTAAAGAGGTATACAAAGCATAGCGAATGTACTGTAAATCAGACGACATTTTACATCCAATAAGGATATACTTGTACACATTAAAATCATCCGATGGGGGAAAAACGGGAAATAAAGAGATAAAACTTTGGAGGGATATTACTTTTACGTGTTTGTAGAGGCCCAAATTTTCCACTCCTCAACTGTATACCCTCTATGTTCAAAACCAGATTCATAACAGGGTTGCAGTGTAAACATGAACTTCTAACAGCGCTGAGCTCTGCTGAACGCGGCCTAGATTTTCACCATGATGCTCTATTCAATTATAAAATCTAAGCCTGGTTATTTAAAGGTGTATTTAACTTTCGGCTCACTCTGAACCGTTAATGTCTCTGCATTACAGAAACGAAAACCAAACCCAAGCGTTTACTTTTTGGTTCACTAGGCCTACTGACAAATAAAATTTCATTAGGCCGACATAGTAGCGTTCTTCTCGTTATCAATAACGAAAGGATTATGCTATAAACAGATGTAGTATAGCTTAAGTAATATATAAACATCCATTTCAAATAATAATATAAAAAAAAATTCTTGGGATATCAAAATGAAACAGAGGATTAAAGCTACAAAAGTACTAAATGCATCGTAATTACGAAAAAGATTTCCACATATTCACTTTATATTATGGAAAAAGTGAATATTAACACATCAAAACAAAGCGAACTGTTAACGCGGCGCACTAGTGTGAAAACGGACAGACACACAAAGACAAAAAAATAGACTGCTTTTTAACTTTTCCGTATTAATTTTGAATTGAGAAACAAGATTATCTTAAATATTAAAATAAATATAATTAATATTTAGTATTTTCTTCGTTAGTTGTTCGCCTTATTGAGCGTTACATCGTTTTAAAAAAGAATAATTAAACAACCTTGAGAGACTTGACTATTATTGAAGTTTGAAATGAAGCATCCTCCTGTTGCTTCGCCTTGCTCAAATAGGTAGTATATAAAGGATTCGAATCGCAGTTGTAGATAAGAACATCGCAATTGCGTGAACCTTGGAGGAAGACCCCTCCATTGGAAGGCTAGACGTTTCTCGTAACCCTAGCCGATCGCCGCGTATGTCTTAACCTTAAGGATGATGATGGAGTAGAAGCCAGGTGTACAGACTGGTGTCCATGTGGGATGGACAAAAACAAAGACCAGAAGATGGTGGTGTTAGAAGCCAGGTGTACAGACTGGTGTCCATGTGGGATGGACAAAAATTAAGACCAGAAGATGGTGGTGTTAGAAGCCAGGTGTACAGACTGGTGTCCATGTGGGATGGACAAAAACAAAGACCAGAAGATGGTGGTGTTAGAAGCCAGGTGTACAGACTGGTGTCCATGTGGGATGAACAAAGACCAGGAGATGGTGGTGTTAGAAGCCAGGTGTACAGACTGGTGTCCATGTGGGATGGACAAAAACAAAGACCAGAAGATGGTGGTGTTAGAAGCCAGGTGTACAGACTGGTGTCCATGTGGGATGGACAAAAACAAAGACTAGGAGATGGTGGTGTTAGAAGCCAGGTGTACAGACTGGTGTCCATGTGGGATGGACAAAAACAAAGACCAGAAGATGGTGGTGTTAGAAGCCAGGTGTACAGACTGGTGTCCATGTGGGATGGACAAAAACAAAGACCAGAAGATGGTGGTGTTAGAAGCCAGGTGTACAGACTGGTGTCCATGTGGAATGGACAAAGACTAGAAGATGGTGGTGTTTAGAAGTCAGTAAGTTCAGAATGGTGTCCATGTGGGGTGGACAAATGAACAGAGTTGTTAGACAGGCAATGGAGTAATAGACTGTAAGTGGAATACAATTTCCGGGACTGTAAATGCGGTCTGGAAATTGAATACACGTTTGCTCCGATTTGGAAACTGCGAACGCGGTCACGTGGGTGTAACA
The DNA here is from genome assembly GCA_019434445.1 of Phalangium opilio. Taxonomy (NCBI): domain Eukaryota; kingdom Metazoa; phylum Arthropoda; class Arachnida; order Opiliones; family Phalangiidae; genus Phalangium; species Phalangium opilio. The sequence continues at coordinate 56,892 of JAEQBA010000418.1, forward strand.
ACGGACAGACAGACACACAGACAGACACACACACACACAGACAGACAGACACACAGACACGTCGAAATTAGAACCTCTCCGTGACATACGTCACTCGGAGAGGTAAAAACACCTGAAGATTCATCGGATGATGGCAACTTTAAAAAGCCTAAAAACCCCAAGTCATGCGACTTAACATACCAGGTTGAACGAAAAGATGCAAAACTGACCAGATACGAAATCTATCAGCTGCATAATATACCGGCTGGTCATTACAAATCACTAAACCACGTTGTGGAAACTATCAATACTTCCAAAGTATGCGAAAAAACAGCTTCTTTATTTCATATTAATGAAACGACGGGACATGTAAAACTAAAAACCGATGCCTCTGGTGATACAAAAATTATCTTCAAGACCCACAAATCATTAGCCGACATCTTGGGGTACAAAGACCATCTCAATATACAAGGTTTGAGCGATAGACCAGCCAGATTAAACTACCACGTACCATCTCAATTATATATTTATTGCGACCTGGTAGAAGGGGAAATTGTCGGTAACATCCACGCCCCCCTCTTACGTATTATACCCATCGAAGACAAGAATCACGGGGATACCGTGTGCCTTACTTTTGTCTCACCCCATTACGTCCCTTTGTCAAAACATTATATTAGCGAGGTTGGCATTTATATAAAGGATCACATGGGTGAACCGGCTTTATTTCAGTTTGGACTGTTGCACTGTAAAGTTCATTTAAGATGCGCAAGTCAAACGCGTTAGATAACAAAAGATGTGTCTACACGGATTATTATACTCAACAAGCGATGTCAGGTGGTGGTCTGACGTTTTACGTTGGGAAACAGGGACAACACGGTCATGGCCAAAACGGGGAAGGCATTGGCTCGTTCTTGAAATCTTTCGGTAGATACGTATCACCTTTCTTAATTAAAGGGGCAAAGTTCCTTGGTAAACAGCTTCTGGGCACATCTTCAGAGATTATAAACGATGTCGCCGCTGGAAAGGATCTGAAAACTTCCGCTAAACGAAGATTCACCGAAACGCTGGATGATGTACAACAACAATACGGTAGAGGAGGGGGTGCCAAACAAAAGAAAAGACTAGCTAAAAAGAAAAAAATACCAAAGAGAAAGAAATCTATAAAACAAAGCAACACAAACAAATTTAAATCAGATAAACGTAAACTTTCATTCAAAACGGTTCGCGATATTTTCTCTCCCTAAAAAACGACTGAAGCTTGCAGTACTGGTTTCGATATTTTCGCCACCCCTCCCCTTCAAACGGCCATCGAAAATTCCAAATGGGTTCCGTATCAACCTTTGACTTCCTTGAAAGGTGACCAACCTATTGAATTTGAAGTAACGTCTAGTGGTAGCGAATACGTGGATACAGCCTTAAAAATGCTGTACACCAGAACTAAAATTGTAAATGAGGATGGAACCGCTTTAACAGCCACTGACGAGGTTGGACCCGTAAATAATTTCCAACACAGTCAATTTGAGCGTGTCGATTTGGAGCTGGGCGATTGCGCAACAACACCCGCTGCTAGTAACTACGCGTACACGGCTTTGCTTTCGGCTCTGACGTCATACGGTCCGGCGGCTAAAGAATCTCATTTGGGTGCCTCCTTGTTTTACAAAGATACAAGTGGAAGTATGGATTCGCTTACAGAAAATATGGGTTTTGTTAAACGACAGAAACTCACAGCATTATCAGAGGAAGTTGAGATGTATTCCAGCCTTTACGCAGACATGTTTAATATCCCTCGATATCTGATAAACGGTGTTTCTATGAAGTTAAAATTACACAGAAGCAAACCTAATTTTTGTCTTATGGGTAAACTTCCCGCGGCAGGCACTGTCATCGTGGAAGCCATATTATACGTCTTAAAGTTGCAATTAGCCCCTAAAACTCTATTTGCTCATGAACAAGCCTTAAGTATTAAACCAGCCCAATATAGTTACACTAGAACGGAAACTAAAATATTTACAATCTCGCCTAATATCTTAAACACATCAATCGGAAACATCTACCTGGGTACCCAGCCCTCAAGGATTACAGTAGCTATTGTAAACATACTGCTTACAATGGAACATTGGATAGTAACCCTTTCGACTTTGGACATTGGAATGTCAATCATCTAGCAGCATTCATCAATTCCAATAATACCCATCCAGAGCCTTAAGACCCAACTACAGTAAAAAACAATTTGTCCGAAGCTATTACACTTTATTTTCGGGGTCAAACTGCCACTACAATGACAAGGGGAACAATATCTCTATGGACATCTTTGCCTCGGGTTACGCCATTTACTGTTTAGACTTAACACCTGACGGTTACGCGAGTCATTCAGATCATTGGAGTCCCACGAAGCAAGGACAATTAAGATTAGAATTGGGATTTGAAAAACCCACACCCACTTCTCTTAGTTGTATCGTATTAGCCGAATTCCAGGCTTTGTTACAAATAGATAAAAATAGAAACGTGTCAATCGTTTGTTAAACAAATAATGAACGGCGATCAGATAACACGCTTTCTACGATTCACGCCACATTTCCAAGTGATTTATTACCCGAAAAAATTTACAAGTTTCCTTCATCCATTATAATAAATTTAGACAATCACTATAAAGACGGGTCCCACTGGGTATGCTGTTACTTTGATGGAAACAGAAGGGGTTATTATTTTGACTCACTGGCTTTAGGGAACTAAAAGAAATTCAAGAAAATGGTCCTTTAACAAAAGAAGACTTCAAAACTTGTCAAGTTCGACATGCGGACTATATTGTATTATGTATATAATACAAAGAACAAAAAGAAAGAGCCACAAATCATTCATGAAGCAGTTTGGACGAGATCGGTTGAAAAATGACGTCATTGTTACAAACATTTTGAAGCGCGCCCGTAAAGATTAACTTAATCCTTTTGTTAAAACTCTCTCTTTTGTATTTTTAAAAAATAAATGTGTCACCTTTTTTAAATACTGTTTTCTTTTATTTCATATATTAAAGAAGGGGGGAAGGTAAAAAAAGGGAGGTAGTAAATTTAGGGGGATATAACTCAGATATTCCTATCATCATATTCATTCAGCATCATGAACTCCGAGCTGCAAAGATATCATTCTTTTTACTCCTGGCCACAAGATGAAAACTATAAAAAAGCTTTAAGCAGAGCGGGATTTTATTCATTACATACCGATGATCTAGTACAATGTTTCGAATGCAACGGGATTTTACTAGCATGGAAACCGACCGATAATCCTTACGAAGAACATTTAAAACATTTCCCTAAATGTAATTTTATCAGAGGTGGGCCTACTAAAAATATACCCTTTACCATTGACGAAACAGAGACGTACACCAAAAATATAAAAGTCAAGACTGAGGAAAATCCACCGGAAAAACCTCAAGAAAACCCGGAAGAACTTTATCACACCTTTAAAGTCAAAACTAAAGATCTCGAAAGATTAGTTTTGGAACTCTACGTTAGAAAACAACTTAACGCGTTGTATATCAAAGAAAGGCTTAATGACTTACGTAAGATTTAAAAATAATATTAAAATTTATCATCTTCCTTACGAAGATAGAAGGAATTATTTTAGAATAAATCAAATGCATTTTAAAATGAAAATTGAAAAAATATCTTTTATATTAGAACCTATACTTTTAAAGAAAATAAATAGTTTTTTACTTTATATCATGGTCTTTATTCCTACAAAACCATCTTTTGTTATAAGCCTATACAAGCAATCAATCAAAGGGTAAAGAGAGGAGAACGGGAAAACCCGACTCCTCCCCCTTGAGTGGCCGCCATCTTGTACGGTATAATGGCTGCATATTCTCTTTCCTGGATTTGTGAATTTGAAAATTTTGGATTTTTTGTGGATTTTCACAAAATTTTGGATTTTTTTGTGGATTTTCACAAAATTTTGGATTTTTTTGTGGATTTTCACAAAATTTTGGATTTTTTTGTGGATTTTCACAAAATTTTGGATTTTTTTGTGGATTTTCACAAAATTTTGGATTTTTTTGTGGATTTTCACAAAATTTTGGATTTTTTTGTGGATTTTCACAAAATTTTGGATTTTTTTGTGGATTTTCACAAAATTTTGGATTTCTAAAAAAATTCGAACACACTCCCGGATTTAACATGTTACTTTGGATTTCTAAAAAATTTTCGGTATTTTTGGATTTTTTTCTGGATTTTCGGTGGATTTTTGGATTTTTTACATAATTTTATATATTTTGAAACTTTTGAAAGATCTTCGGATTTTTCAAAAAATACAAAATCTTTTTTGTATTTTCACTGGAATTTTGGATTTGTTTTTGGATTTTTCCCCGAGAGTACGGGATTTTTTGGCAATGACGGACCCCGCGATAGTCATGCTATTAAACTTTTGATTTGACTATTGCAATATCACTGTCAATATAGAAAAGTGTGTAGACGTAAGCATTAAACCAAGTGTGTGTTTGTTAGAAAATTGAAGTGAAAGAAGCATATTTTAACTCCGTTTGTAAATCTGCATTAAGAATAAATCTATCATTAAATAGCATCGATTTTATAATCATAAAACCTCACACATTGGCTATTTTTGGTTCAATGGGCCAGCAGCATAAGTTTAAGATTTTTAAAATGTAATCAACATGAAAAATTGTGCGGAAACGGGCCATAGGTTTTTAAGGTGTGAAGAATTACACTGTGCGGAAACGGGCGACCACCCACGTGACATAGTCCTCTAAACTTGTAGTGGACTGAATTGAAAACTTAATCGTTTAACGAATTTTAATGTACAAAAGACGTGATATGAGCAGTGTTGGGCACATTTATATATATCTTTTTACCTATCAAAATATTTTTGTTTTCGCCCCTATCAATTTTTTACCTATCAAAATATTTTTGTTTTCGCCCCTATCAATTTTTTACCTATCAAAATATTTTGGATTTCGCACCTATCAATTTTTTACCTATCAAAATATTTTGGATTTCGCACCTATCAATTTTTTACCTATCAAAATATTTTGGATTTCGCACCTATCAATTTTTTACCTATCAAAATATTTTGGATTTCGCACCTATCAATTTTTTACCTATCAAAATATTTTGGATTTTGCACCTATCAATTTTTATACCTATAAAAATATTTTAGTTTTGCACCAATCAATTTTTATACCTGTCAAATGGCGAACTCTCACCGTCTCAATATCATACTAAACACATTAAAGAATCAAACGCAACTTAAAAAAAGTCACGTGTTCAAGCCAAGCCGATGACTAAAAGGATAGGTTTTTACAAGTTCCCGTGATGAAATAGATAACAGACATAAGGAGAAGGAGCTTAGTTACTACCGCGAAATTTCCGATTAATTGGGCATATTGTCCATCGCTTGAAACTTTCGTTCACACCGGGAGGGTGGGACCGTGGGAGGGGTGGCGAGAGTTAGAAAACGACTGAACTGGACGAGCTCATTGTAAAATATGCGAGGGTGAGGGGTTAAAGCTCTCCGTAGAAGGGAGAAACCCAATTCTAGTTCAGCCTTGCCCTCGGCCTCCCATCTCACTGTCTCACGTAGTTCGTAGACCACCGCTGCTGTATACCGGGAAGAGGGAAGGAAGGAATTCACTAAAATTTTATTAAATATATTAGAAATATCATTTTTGCTTTCAAATATTTTTAATAGGTAGCGATACCTATCAAATTTAAATCAAATTAAATATTCTTAAAATCTAATGAATCAGGAAAAGTATCAAAAAAATTCCTTAGGAATCGGAACTATCAAACTCAATTTTTTCATGCCTATCATTTAGGTTGATCTATCACTATCAAAATCGGTCAAATGATAGCTAGATTTTTTTCCAACTATCAAATAAAGTATCAGATTGAAAAAAGATATGATAGTGCCCATCACTGGATATGAGCGTATTTTTAAATCGCTGAAATTTTCAGGATGTCCTAGCGGAAGTTGTTCTGCTATTCAAAGTAGATTTTTCTAAAATATTTTGAGCACCTCTTAGCTTGTTTAACCATGGGTTAGGCCTAACAGTTTTTGTCGACGTTACACAGTGACTTTTAGTGCACATACCAAATATATAGGTTATTTAAAAGTACTAAACGATTGTTGGCCGTCAATTTCCGCAAACACAATTGCCAGTTTCCGAATGTACGAAACAGTAAAAATTGACCTTGAATAATTTTACAAATCATCAACTTTATTATCATATTATATGAAGGATCGAAATTTACACCTACCCGTTTTGAAATATTTATCACAATCAGAAGTATATAACACTTCTCTTCGAGAGAAGTGTACCACACTGCGGAGTAATTGTAACTTGATTCTTCCCAAAATCAGAACATTTGGAGCAGGGTTACTAAACCGAATCACATACGCGATAATTAGGCCAAGTTCCCTCATCATTACTCTATTAGCGCTTAACTATTTACCATGGCGCATGCGCTTGGGGATTTTTTTTGTCCCACGTCAAGACAATCAAGGTTTGTGGGTTGATTGCCGAGGATTTAGTACCATACAGTTTTAGAACTCACCCCACGGTGTGATGCCCATCTGAAGTTTGATGAGCAGGAGGGCAAACCAAAAGGGTGAACCAGTTAAGAATCACGTTACGTAACTGAAATTAAGCGGATTCAGAGGGTCATCCTTCTTCTGCTTAGTCCTGTTGAAAGGACGCGGCTTCCCAGACAAAATTATTTACTAATAAAACTCTTTGTTTTGAAAACCTATAAACAAACTCAAATCACTTTAAACTCTGTAATGTCTCTTTATGCATTTTAAGCATAATTTCTTACATTTTATTTTAGGTGTTTTGTGAAAAGTATAAAACCGAAAGATATGGATTAAAAATGAATGAAAAGGCTTAGGTTTTTATTCTATTTTAGGCGTATGTCAGGGGAAGAAAACTGACTGTTTTGAATTGAAAAAGGATTCCCCAGACGAAGGATGGAGTCACAAGTTAAATGAAAAATTGTGGGGTTTTAAATCTTTTAAAGATTTGGGAAGATTCGACAACATGAACATTTGCGGAGGCGTTTTATCAGGTAACTATAGTTCATTAGTATTACCTCTCCGATAACGTCATGGAGAGGTATTACACTGTACGTATCTGTGTGTGTGTTTGTCACCGCGTTCACAGTTTGTCAAATCGGAGCAAAGGTGTTCGTAGAAAGCAATTTTTGGCTTCTACTCCCATCGTTAGGGGAGTAGCGATCTGCTAGGGTTACGAGAAACATCTAGCCTCGTAAAAGTCTAGTTATCTCGATATTCAGGCAAGCTAGTCGAGGTCAGAATGAGGTTTTCTAATTTTCCCCCAAAATATTTATAACTGGATTCTAAGATGGAGGAACAATGGATGGGAAAGCAATGGCATGATGAATTCTCAATGCATTCGAAATACAGAGCAGAATCTGATCCCGTTTTATGTAATCCTGTATCTTTCATATTCAAACCTGAATGGTTTTGATTTAACCCTGGCTAGGGTCCTAAGGGACTTAATGGAGGCCGGTTTCTTCGGTTTTGACCCTTTTGGGTAGGCGGGTTATGATTTACCCCAAATCCACCGAGTCGATCCACCTGAACGTATTTCAAATACTTCACTGATTAAACACACCATCGTAACCAATTTTAGTTAAAAATACATTTTTTACGAAATTGTATTTCAGGATCAATAGGTACTTGCACTGAAGATTATGATAACGAGTGGATGAACTGCGACGAGAAATGCAGAAAGCTGCATCCCAAGTTGGCGGGAGATTGCACTAAAGGACGTGAAGAGGGAAAAGAACGATGTGTGTGTTTCCACGCAGAAATAGGTTTTTGTACCGCACTGGATGTTGCGGATGGGGACGTTTGCCGAAGAAGAGGTGACGCTTTCAGCGGAAAACACAGAGATATGATGAATAATTTGGAGTGCAGGGATGACCTGCTCAGATTTCCAAATGTTACGGTCTGCGCTGCTGAACCACTGTGTAATTTTTACGTATACTTTCTTTAAAATTTTGTAGCACTTTTTTTCTCAACTACATCTAGAGACAGAAATGTATAGATAGTAGCATGAAGAAACGCGCAACAGATGGAGCCTGCAATATAATCTGTATTTGCCCTATCTTTCTATTTAATGTTTTGGATAATAAGGAGCTTTAAGATTATTATGTAAGCAAAATAAGGTGTTTGCTCAAAACGCTATTTTCCAAGATGGCGTCAAAAATTCGGCTCTAGAGCATTGGAGTTTTAGTCTATTTATTTTCGTATCGAAAAAGTAAAGTAGGGAGGCTAGGCTAGGTTCCTCAAAGTAAAATAAAATACTCTAAAATGAATGAAAGCTTCGGTGGCTTCGAAGGGGGGGGGGACTTTTAAGAAACGCGACTTCTTATTTTCTCCCTATTTTAGCGCGAGATTTCATTGATAGGTGGACCGAAACGCGCGCGAAAATTAGTATTTAAAATGAACATTTCAAATTATTTAGGGCCAGCTGTTAGCGCCTCAGGTCCAGCTAATAGCGCCTCAGGTGAGAGAATTGGGCAACTTAAATTGACAAAATAAAAATAAAAATCGGCGCCGCGCACAGGCCTTGATTAACGTAGGCAACGATGAAAGATATACAGGTTATGTTAGGTTTGATATGATAACTTGAAACACTAAATACTCTGAAGTTATTGAAATTTGTAAAATAATTAAGGTTAGGCTAATTCCCTCAAAATATAAAGAAATACTTTTAAATAAATGAAAAGACATAGACCCAAATAGCACTGTTTAAGGCTAAGCTGTGTCAATGCTACATTTGATCTAAGGGGAATAGGTCAAATCAGTAATTTGGTCGAACAGAGACGCGATTTCAGACCAAATAAATAGTGGATCATAAGTTTATAAGTTATGTTCCATAAGTATGACACTACCTATATTAGTAATGCTCAAGACTTACTGAGAGCCAGTTTGGGAACGACGCGAGAATTGACTATTATCGGTTTTCTAGTCCATCTTACTATTGGGTCTGTACTAAGCCTTTGACAGCGCCTCACCAGACGCCGCTTTACGAGAATCTATGACGTTTCACGTACGTCACGACTCACTTCATGACAAGCTCTCAGTAACCAGTGACAAACTTATGGAACATATCTTATGAACTTATGATTAGAGCTAGATTTTACATATTCATTGTCACATAAGTCGAAAAAGATATAAGAATTCCGTCAAAGGTTCTAACATTTTTTCGTGTTTTTTAGATCATAGAGGTGTCAATAGCCCCTTCCAAAAAGTTTGACTGCCTTGTGCATCTTGTTGTTTAAGTTCTTCGCGCATGCGCACTTGGAGCTAAAAAACGTCATATCTAGGTTGTGAACTAGGCTATGCAGGGAAACTACTTCCTGTTTGTAGGAAGAACTGAACTGACTCAGACTAAGAACATTTTTTCAAAACTTTTTGGAAGGGGCTATTGTGTATCTAACGCCACAAAACCGTTTGGAAATTGGAAGGATTGCGATGCTACCTGTAGAGATATTGATCCCACTTTGGGAGGAGATTGTAACAGTAGCGGAGAATGCGTTTGCATTTCTGCCGAGAAAATCTTACGCTTTTAACCTTTAGCCCCAGAGCTGTAATTAGAATACAGATTAAATATTGAAATCTGTAACTTCACTTAAATAAAATTACGCTTAAAAACCACTTTTCTTTGTTGTACTTAATTTTCGGGCATGTTTTGTTTCCAGAAATTTGAGATACCTAACGATTTTTGAAATCAAAACTCTATTTGTGAAAAAAAACATCAACCTTGACAAACGTGTAATTCCATAAAAGATCTTACTTTACCTCATAATGACGTCATTTCAAGGCCAAAAACCCAAAATTTTAACTTCTAGTCCTAGTAACTTTATGCGTCGCAGTAATAATCTAAATAATAACCAAACCAAAGGGAGCGTGAACTATATTTCAATAATAAGACAAACCAGATGAAACATTATTTAGTAACACCAAAAGTAATATAAGTAACACCTTATCATGGAACTTTCACGGCTTGATAATTTAGTAAATTTTCTCGGTTATTTTATTTGTGATTTCGAATTTCGCGTGGATTGTATATTTCTGGTGTCGGATTAGATGATTTCGAAGAAGTTTTTAAAACCAAATTAAAAATGGAAAGATATGAGGCCCTATTACCAAGAATTTATTTACTATAAGAATGCCTAAGTCACTAGATTTTACGCTTCTACTCTTACGCCGGTGTTAGCGGACAAGTAAGCCCCACCCCTCTTTTGTCCGTCATTGCTCTGCGCTTTCCTATTGGATACCGTGGGTATAGGTCATACAGACGCGATTGACGTATTCCGAATAGAGAAAAAAAAACCTCGAGCAAAGAAAATACAGAAAATGGACACTGCAAGCGGTGCTGGGAATGGTTTTTAATTGCCATTAACAAGTTAGTTAAAGGTTTTGAACCTAACTTAATGGATTTTGAATACGTGTCTCTACGTGAAAATCGTTCGTTCTATATTAGTTTCTAAATCGAATCAAGTGTACTATACTTATGATTTCGTGAGTTCCAAAAACCAAACCAAGGCTTAACGAAAAGGTAAAAGTTATAGATGGTGGAAAACAGAGTAAGATAAAATATTAAGTCCCGCCTTGGTTTCCAGCCTCCCCCCACCCATGAGGGGGGATTGTCGACTATCACGCGCGCACCGGACGCCTTTTTAGGCCTTCTTATAGTAAATAGCCCCTTCCAAAAAGTTTTGAAAAAATGTTCTTAGTCTGAGTCAGTTCAGTTCTTAGTCTGAGTCAGTTCAGTTCTTAGTCTGAGTCAGTTCAGTTCTTCCTACAAACAGGAGGTAGTTTCCCCGCATAGCCTAGTTCACAACCTAGATATGACGTTTTTTAGCTCCAAGTGCGCATGCGCGAAGAACTTAAACAACAAGATGTACAAGGCAGTCAAACTTTTTGGAAGGGGCTATTCCTTCTTGCTATTACCTTTTCTTTTTACCTCTCCGAGTGACGTATGTCACGGAGAGGTTCTGTAACGGCCGTGTCTGTCTGTGTGTGTGTGTGTCTGTCTGTCTGTCTGTCTGTCCGTTGTTACACCCACGTGACCGCGTTCGCAGTTTTCGTATCGGAGCAAACGTGTTCCCAATTTCCGGACCGCATTGACAGTTCACAGAAATTTGGAAAATTGTATTTCTCTCCGTTGGCTACTCTATACTGAGAGTTTTCACACCACCATGTTTGGTCTTCGTCCATCCCATATGAACACCAGTTTGGTACTTTTCTGGCTTCCACCACCACCATCTTCTATTCTTTGTCAATCCCACATTGACACCAGTCTGCACTTACACTGGCTTCTAACACCACCATCCACTGGTCTTCCGTCTATTCCACATAGACACCAATCTGTATCATTGGCTTCTAACACCACCATCCACTGGTCTTCCGTCTATTCCACATAGACACCAATCTGTATCATTGGCTTCTACTCCATTATCATCGTTTGGTTTTAGGATATACGCGGCGATCAGCTAGGGTTACGAGAAACGTCTAGCCTCTCTAAGGTGGGATCGCCACCAAAGGTTTTCGCAATTGCGCTTTTTCCTTACTATTATAATGGAAACGAATCGTATATATACCCCAAAATTTGAGGAAAGCGGGCAAGAGGGGTACCCTTCACTTTAAACGTCAATATTAGCAAAGTTTGAGATGATAATAGGTATAATAGAGGACTGCAAAGGCTTTGGGAAAACTCCAACTCCATAGAAAGCCAAGGGACTCCCTCATTTTTGGTCGGAGTTGGAGTTGGGTAAAATAAATAATTTGGCTTTGGGTGGCCATGGATTAACTAACGCTAGGGATAGTTCGTTCCCCCAAAAAGATAACGCATGCATGTTCCAAACGCCCCCTAGCAGCAGCTACTATCCCTAACAGGAAGTTATAAGAAAATTGGACCAAATATCACGTGGTCTATGACGTCAAAATTGAAATACTGCCTAAAATGGGCAAAAACGATTTATTTTGCCGAGAGATGGCGCTATATCTACATCCGTTTTGGTCCAATAAATTGGGGGAATGAAGAGGGGAATCGAGGAATAATTCGGAACATGTAGTTGGCGATAGAATAACATGGGAAACACAGTTAGTGAACAATCCCTAGCGTTAGTTAATCCATGGGGTGGCTTTGGGAATATTATCTCTGAAATGGAACGGAGTCGGAAGGGAGTGGAAATATTACGAAAACTTATACGGGAGTCGGTCGGGACTGGATTATTGTTGGATTCAGGTGGCTTTGGCTGGCGTTGGCATTTATAGTATCCAAATGGAGTTGGTGGCATTAAGAGCCAGCCTTATTTTATTCAACTGGAGTTGGGTGGCATTTGTGATATTAGTCAATTTTTCCTCTTTGAATTTCCCACGCGGTTGTTTTGGCGCAAGCGGGATGCATGAAGTTCAACCCCACACAGACGGCACATGACGGTCGCGGCTGGTACAGCCGTCCCTCCGCAAAAAAATCAAAATCATTGCTGTGCGAGAGAAAACGAAACTAAAACTATTTGTTCTTTTTAAGTTAGAGAGTCAAAAATTTTTCCGTCGCCTTAGATTAAACGTAAAAAGGAAAACTACAATTATAAACAATGTTCGAGTTTATAATAGAAATAATTGAAAAAATGCAGTGGGATAACGTTGGAAAACCTGCATAATATATAAGTTCATAATATACCACACGGCCGGCTGGGAAACGTTGGGGTAAATATAAATGAGCATTGGTTAGGTTAAATGCTTTTGTGTTTGGAGTTAGAAAGTTTGTTGGAGCTCTCATTGGCTTTGGCAGAGATGGGAAAACTTGTCGGATATCTCATTAGTTTGATCAAGGATTAGAAAACTTGTCGCATATCTCATTGGCTTTGGCAGGGATTATTAGAAAACTTGTCGGATTTCTCATTGGCTTTGGCAGGGATTGGAAAAATTGTTAAATTTCACATTGGCTTCGGCAGGGATTGGAAATATTATTGAATTTATCAATTGGCTTTGGTAGGGATTGGAAAGATTTTTAAATCTGTCAATCGGCTTTGGCAGGGATTGGAATTCGTGTGAAACTTCAAAATTGGCTTTGGCAGAGATTCAAAAATGAAATGAACTTTAGTGTGGCGTTAGGGAGGAGTTGAAAATATAGCAATGGCGTTAGGGTGACTGTGGCGTTTGTGAAAATTTTACCATTGGAGTTGGCAGGCTTTGGGAATGACTTTTTTCAGTTTGCAGCCCTCTAAGGTATAACTTTATTTTAAACGATTTAACTATTATTAATGTTAATAATTGAAGATTAAAATAATTAAAAATAATTATATTTATTTTAATATTTAAGATAATCTCTTTTCTCAATTCAAAATTAATACGGAAAGAGTTAAAAAGCAGTCTATTTTTGTCTGTGTGTGTCTGTCCGTTATCACACTAGTGCGCAGAGTTAGCAGTTCGCTTTGTTTTGATGTGTTAAGAAATCCTACAGAACCTTAATATTCACTTTTTCCATAATATAAAGTGAATATGTGGAAGTAGTTTTCGTAATTATGATGCATTTAGTACTTTTGTAGCTTTAAAGCTCAGTTTCATTTTGATATTCCAAAGATTTTTTTTAATATTGTTATTTGAAATGGCTGTTTGTATACTACTAAAGCTATACTACAACTGTATATAGAATAATCCTTGGTTTAGTGATTTCATGAAGAAAACTAAGACCTAGACTCCGTCGGGTATATCGAGTATTATCCGCTATAGGCTAAGTGAAACAAAGAGTAAATAATTGAGGCCTGAGGTGAAGCAAACTTTGGGCTTTGATTTTCGTGTCTGAAATGAAGAGACATCAACGGTTCAGAGTGAGCCGAAAGTTAAATACACTCTTAAATAATCAGGTTAAGATTTTATAATAGAAGAAAAGATTGTGGTGGCAATTAGAATAGTAAAAGGGCTAATGGTAAACGGGTAGTAGCTACAGACTTTTTATTCTCTTTATGGTGCGCATTGACTATTAGTGCGTCTAGCTACAATTTAGCTTTGGTGTTATTTAACGTTAACATTCATGTTGGCAAACTAAGAATATTGTTGAGGTGAGACGAGACAGTGTTTACACTGCAAACCAGTTGTGAATGTAGCTATCAGTATATACGGTAAACAGCTGAAGCGTAGACTTCATTTCCTGTTCTTTTCCCCATTGACTGATTTCCATGTGTCCAAGATTTGTCCATATTGGATGTAAAATGTCGTCTGCTTTACTGTATATTCGCTATGCTTGGAATACTGCTTCAATATTTCGTAAATTTTACTTCAAAATGGAGAAATAATTCCATATCTAGGTAAATAAGTTTGTAGTAGTAGACCTCTTGACTCGGAGAGGTAATATTTTGGTTTTCCCAACTTGTTTTAAACTGTGTGAGCCACTCATTTCCATTTTCTTGGTTATTTTATTTGAGATTTCTATTTTCGTTAAGGATTATACATTTCTGGTATCAGATTAAATGATGTCGAAGAAGTGTCTACAAAGTATATGGATCTAGAAAATACCCAGACCAAATATGATAGTAATTTACTTCTAATATTGACCATCAAAATTAAATTGGACTAAAACAATGGCAGTTAATTGGGCGTCTTGAAGCACTGATTAAGGACTCAATAAGTTATTCGAGTGAAAGTACGCATTTCTCGCGTGTAAAAACTCGCTCGTTGATCGCTGGACTAAATTAAGTTCTTTCTAAATTGCTTTTTAGGGCGTTATAACTGAAATATAAACTTTTGGAAAAAGTTCCCAGGAATGATTTAAGTCACGCAATTGGGTTGAATAAATGGGGCTCAGAGTTTCGCTTCTTTATAATTAGGTTAACTTATGAAATCACGTCCAACCAGAAAAGCTCATTTCTAGATTTTTGTATACTTAATTGGAAAGCATAAAAGCGGACAAAGAAACGCGAAATTATTGAATAAATTAAGCTTTATTTTTTCAAGTATAAAACGTTAACCGAATACTGATATTTTTCTGACCCACTGCTTTCGCAATAGCACTCTGAAATTTATCACGAGTAGATGAAGTTCATTCGCGGCCTGTTATCTATGCATCTACATTGTGTTTCATTCCCGAAAGCGGCGTCGTTTAGCATATGAAGCGTAAGGAAAAAGCGAAACATTTTAGTTATTTTTGCGTATTTGTGAAACATTCCATACGGCTCTATTCAATTCTAGAAAACAGACTACAGCGTTCCTCGAGTGGAATAATTGACAGTCTAAATTTCTGTGATTTAATACTGCTTAATTAACCATTCGCAAAACTTCACTATTTTATTAAGAGGACAAAACATATAAAAGGTAATTCAAGAATTGATTACACATAGGCACGGATGAAAGATGGGTGCAAAAGAAAGACTGTTCTGGTGCTCCATAACTGAGTGATTTTAAGATAAAAGGTTATCAAGAGTCTAATTGTAGCCTATAGTTAGCGTTTTATAAGCGAGGGTGCTCAAAATCGAAGACCATTTTAAAAGTAAAAGCCAAAGCAAGTGTCTTTAGGCGGTGTTTATAACGATCTCTGTTGCGACAAAAAACAACCGTTCTAAGGAATTAGAGCCATCTTTTCCTTGT
>JAEQBA010000418.1:75000-191552 GCA_019434445.1 Phalangium opilio
AATCTAGCTTAATTACCGATCGTCGTTAATCTAGCTTAATTACCGGTCGTCGGTAATCTAGCTTAATTACCGATCGTCGGTAATCTAGCTTAATTACCGATCGTTGGTAATCTAGCTTAATTACCGGTCGTCGGTAATCTAGCTTAATTACCGGTCGTCGGTAATCTAGCTTAATTACCGGTCGTCGGTAATCTAGCTTAATTACCGGTCGTCGGTAATCTAGCTTAATTACCGGTCGTCGGTAATCTAGCTTAATTACCTGTCGTCGGTATTACCAGTCGTCGGTAATCTAGCTTAATTACCATTCGTCTGTAATGTAGCTTAATTACCGGTCGTCGGTAATCTAGCTTAATTAACATTCGTCTGTAATGTAGCTCAATTACCATTCGTCTGTAATGTAGCTTAATTACCAGTCGTCGGTAATGTAGCTTAATTACCAGCCGTCGGTAATCTAGCTTAATTACCAGCCGTCGGTAATCTAGCTTAATTACCAGTCGTCGGTAATCTAGCTTAATTACCATTCGTCGGTAATGTAGCTTAATTACCAGTCGTCGGTAATCTAGCTTAATTACCAGTCGTCGGTAATCTAGCTTAATTACCAGTCGTCGGTAATCTAGCTTAATTACTTGTCGTCGGTAATCTGGTTTAATTACCATTCGTCGGTAATCTGAATTAATTATCAGTCGTCGGTAATCTGGTTTAATTACCAGTCGTCGGTAATCTGGTTTAATTACCAGTCGTCGGTAATCTAGTTTAATTACCCTTAATTGGTAATCTAGATTAATTACCCTTAATTGGTAATCTAGATTAATTACCCTTAATTGGTAATCTAGATTAATTACCCTTAATTGATAATCTAGATTAATTACCCTTAATTGATAATCTAGATTAATTGCCCTTAATTGATAATTTAATTAGTAACCCTTAATTGGTAATTTAATTAGTAACCCTTAATTGGTAATTTAATTAGTAACCCTTAATTGGTAATTTAATTAGTAACCCTTAATTGGTAATTTAATTAGTAACCATTAATTCGTAATTTAATTAGTAACCATTAATTCGTAATTTAATTAATAACCATTAATTCGAAATTTAATTAGTAACCATTAATTCGTAATCTAGTTTAATAACCTCTAATTGGTAGTCTAGTTTAATTAACTCTAATTGATAATTTATTTTAAGAACGTTTAATTGGTAAACTACTTTAATTATTTAAATTCGTAATCTAGTTTTTATCTTTAATTGGGAGTCTAGTTTAATTATCTTTTATTGGTAATCCAGAATAATTAGCAGGGAAAAGTTAAAATGTCCATTAAGCTAGTTTGAATTTGACTATATTCGCGACAATTTAGACCCGTGTGTTTTGATGGCGTCGCTGTAGCGGCCGCGTCAACGTCACTGCAGCAATATTAAAGCCGTCTTATCTCACTATCGATAGGCCATTCCAACCAAAAGGCATTAAGAAGAAACAATCGGATTATTATGAGGCAACTATACGTTAAAAAATGCCAACATTGGTCTCGCTGATATTTCCTAATAAAACAGTGTATAAATGCTAAAATATCGCAGATTGGGGTAGTTTTTAAAATTTAAAATTAAACATACTTAAAATTAATTATTCTCAAAAACCTTAAAAATGGTCCTAGAAAAAGGTTTAAATTTTGATATAAAACCATTCCCAAACGTAACAAACGAATATTTCATTTCAAAAGGGTGGCGACAAAATGGCTAAATTTGAAAAAAACTCCATGTTATTTCTATGGGAAAATTTAACTTTTTCACCAAAAGGGCTGATTAATTTTATGGAAATGAAAACCACCCTTAGCAACTTTATTTTTTATACAGTAAACTAATGGGTGGATCTTCTTGAAATTTTAACCACATATTGAGGGCCCGAATTGTAGTTCTGTGGAAATTTTTCAAAGCAGTTAATACGATACAAAAAAAGTTATAACCAATCAAAAAACCATCCTTATACATTAAAGTCGGTATGAGGTCTTATCTAAGAGAGCTATCGCTCTCCTAGAATGTTACGCCTTTTCCAAAATATTGAAATTTAGCTTCATTGACTTCTCAAATAATATGCCTTTTCCAAAACATTACTGTTATGTTAGGTTAGGTTTGGTTTGGTTTGGTTAGGTTAGGTTAGGTTAGTAATATTTTATAATTCATTTAACAATGTTACGCCTTTTCCAAAATATTGATGTTTAGCTTCATTGACTTCTCAAATAATATGCCTTTTCCAAAACATTACTTCTATGTTAGGTTAGGTTTGGTTAAATTAGGTTAGTAATAATTTATAAATCATTTAACAATGTTACGCCTTTTGCAAAACATTGAAATTTAGCTTCATCGACTTCTCCAAAAATATGCCTTTTCCAAAACATTACTGTTATATTAGGTTACGTTTGGTTTAGTATTTTCTGCAATAACAAGAAGTTTAATAGGAAAATCAATCGAAAAATAGGATTGAAAGGAAAATTCATGATTGGAAACCGCCCAAATTGCGGTATTCGGTCTAATGGGATTCGGTCGAACGAGACATTCGATCCAATGGGATTCGACCCAATGGTAGACAATCATACTATTAAGGCCCAGCCCTTGAGTCATCTTGTCATTATGTTTTTTCTTAGTACTGTGAGGTGCTATTCACTCCAATAATCATGTTTTAACACTCTTACCCTTCTTCTTTAGAACTCTTTAGATAATTCCTTGGGAAATTTCTTTAGAAATTCTTAAGGGGTTCTTTGGGAAATTGGGGAATATTGGCCTCTTTTTCTTTGGAATTTGCTTTGGAAATATCTTTGGAATTTCCTTGGGAAATAACTTTGGAATTTCCTTGGGAAATAACTTTGGAATTTTCTTGGGAAATAACTTTGGAATTTTCTTGGGAAATAACTTTGGAATTTTCTTGGGAAATAACTTTGGAATTTTCTTGTGAAATAACTTTGGAATTTTCTTGTGAAATAACTTTGGAATTTTCTTGTGAAATAACTTTGGAATTTTCTTGTGAAATAACTTTGGAATTTTCTTGGGAAATAACTTTGGAATTTCTTTGGGAAATATCCTTGGAATTTTCTTGGGAAATACCTTTGGAATTTTCTTGGGAAATACCTTTGGAATTTTCTTGGGAAATACCTTTGGAATTTTCTTGGGAAATACCTTTGGAATTTTCTTGGGAAATATCTTTGGAATTTTCTTGGGAAATATCTTTGGAATTTTCTTGGGAAATATCTTTGGAATTTTCTTGGGAAATATCTTTGGAATTTTCTTGGGAAATATCTTTGGAATTTTCTTGGGAAATATCTTTGGAATTTTCTTGGGAAATATCTTTGGAAATTTCATGGGAAATATAGGGAAGATTGTTGGAAATCAGATAAGATAAGGAAATAGGCCTAAGATAATGAGATCTATTTTTACCTTGATATGTATCATGTGACAATGAAAGCCCCGCCCTAGAAGTTGTTGTCTGCTAATAGTTTTTGATGAATAAGTTAGTCTCAATTATGATCTCGTGGTGTAAGGATGCATCAAGATATAAGTCTAATCCTCAATGATTTATTTTATAACCAGTTCTTTCAAACTTGTATTATGAACCTAAATATATTTTAATCTAATCTAATAAATTAACTTAGCAACAGTTTGTCGTTCGTGCATGCATTATTTGGTAACAGAGAATAATAATTTGAACATGGTAGCAGAGCGTGGTTACCAATAATGCTAATAATTTCGTGACGCCGTGATAGTGAAATAAACGCGAGTGACCCGGTGTACGAACTATATCTGATAAATGCGGTAAATATCACATTAAATTAAACACAACGGTTACGGAACGGGCCTTGGACATACCGACATTTCCGGACATGCGTGGTAGACGGTATTACGCCATACAGGATGAGCAACGTGGTTAGGCTTAACAAGAACGAACGACATGCAATAGACTAGGAACATTTACGTGATCAAACAAGTATAAAGTGAAAAGAACATTCGAGAATACGAGACGGCACAGAAATGACAAGAAGAAAGCACCGAGTGGTGAGTCAAAATAACAATAGTACAAGCAAGAAATAAGAAGAGACTATATTCAAAGGACTATATTATTATAAGATTATTATATTATATTAGTATAATATTATTAGTATTACTGTGTAACATTTAGACTAAGAGGTATTCAAGTTAAGATAATAGTGCATAACCATTAGATGCAGTAAGCTTATACCAGAAAGTGTTATACATAGACATAAGGGTTAATAATATATAGCAGTTCACTATGTCGGACGATGATTTTGGTGCTTCGGGCAGCTCGTTTTCTTTTCGCAAATTACAAGATGATAATTATGAACTGTGGAAGTTCAACATAAAAATGGCCTTAGTAGACTATGGTTTGTGGGGAATCATTGATGGGACTGATGTAGACCCTGGTACAACCGCCACAGATACTGTAAGGAAGGCATATAAGAGAAGGGAAGAAAAGGCGATGTCGAAGTTAGCATTAGCGGTGGATGAGACTCATAAAAGGATAATAGCTCGATCGAAGAGTGCCAAGGAAGCCTGGGATGTATTAGCTAAGATTTACGAACCAAAATCAAAGGCAAGAATGGCAGACTTACGGGAAGAATTCATTAGCTGTCGATATAAACCTACTGAATCTATGGCGACCTATGTAGGCAATGTTATGAGCATAGCAGGACACCTTAAAGATATGGGATTAGCGGTGTCGGATAAAGAAATAGCATTCCAGATGCTACATAAATTACCACCAACATATAGACAAGTTGCATCTTTGGCATACCATTGGAAAGACTCCGAATTCACCCCAGATAACGTTAAGGAGTTACTGATAGCTGAGTATGACAGACAGAAGCGGGAAGATAATGAGGATATAGTAGGAACAGCACACTCCGGTTACTCTTCAACCATGAGACATAGAGGACAACAAAGACCTAGAAGTAAGAGCCGTACCAGAAGTCCTTCGCGACAAAGAAGACAAAACCAGAGGTGTTATAATTGCGATAAAGAAGGACACTACGCTCGAGATTGTTTGAGGTCAAAGGGAAATAAGAAATCGGACAATTCAAGGGATAGTCGAAGAGCGTTTTTCGCATCTGCCTTAGTAGCTGTAAAGAATAACGAAGATTGGGTGTTAGATACTGGAGCATCACATCACTTCTGCAACAACAGGGATTGGTTTCAAGAATATAAAGAAATGAAATCGGTAGTAGAAATTGCAGAGGGAGGCACGAAAGCGATGGGGATAGGAACGGTAGACTTATCGATACGGGACGGAGAAGAAATAATAACGCTAAAAGATGTTATTTATGTACCTGGCTACAATAGAAACCTCATTTCAGTACGGAAATTTGATAATCAGGGCTATAAGACTGTTGTTCACAATGGGATGGTGAAGATTTACGATAACCATGATAAGTTCTTTCTGAGTGCTCGTTTAACGGATGAAAATCTATATATAACCGACGCCAAAATACACAGAGAAGAACGAGACATAAGATGTCAGGAAGTCACAAAGAGATCACATGTTAGCAACATGGTCGACGTTATGAGGTGGCATCAACGGTTAGGACATCCAAGTGAGAGCAGAATGAAAGCACTGATGGACCACGAAATGGTCGTTGGCCTACCAAAGCTCAAAGGGGGAGCAGGCATATGCCAACCGTGTATATTATCCAAGTCTACAAAAGCCCCGTCCAGACCTATCACTGCGATAGCAACAAAACAAGTATTGGAAATTATACATAGCGACGTTTGGGGACCCGCACCCACTATTTCACGAGGTGGCGCAAGGTACATTATTACCTTCATCGACGATTATACAAGGAGAGCTACGGTATACATGATGCAAACCAAAGATGAGGCATATAAGAGATTTCAGGAGTATAAGGCATTCGTGGAGAGGCAGACAGGAAATCAGATAAAGACGTTAAGAACTGATAATGGAATGGAATACTGCTCCCGACTGTTTGAAACGAATTGTAATCAACTTGGCATTAATGTACAGAGAACAAATCCCTACACACCGGAAATGAATGGTGTATGCGAAAGATACAATCGCACATTATTGGATGGCATCAGGACACTATTAGAGGCTTCTAACTTACCACAGAAATTATGGGGGGAAGCAGCGTTGGCCTTCACCTATCTATCAAATCGATTACCACATGCAAAACTACCCAACATAGTACCTTTGGCACGTTGGTCAGGGAAAACACCCAGCGTACGTCACTTGAGACGATATGGTTGTATTGCTTATGCCCATGTACCGAAACCAAACAGGAATAAGCTACAAAACAGAGCGAAGCAAGGTATAATGGTCGGCTACGCTGTCAAGACTAAGGGTTATAGGATTTGGTTTCCCCAACAAGATACTATTATTGAAAGCAAGCACGTCACCTTCAATGAAGATAGATTAGGGATGGACATGTATCGTGAACTTGGCGACCATACGTATGTAACAGAGGAACCAGACGTCATAACCAGGAAAGACCCAGAACCAGTCAAGAGGAAAGTAACGTTTGCTGAGGAAACAAAGGACAAGATAGAAGGACAAAGTGACCTAGAAGACCAAGAAGACGAAGAAGATCCTTTTGAAGACGCCGAACAAAATATAATGACGGAACAACAAGGACCAGAACAACAAGATAAGAATGAAGAAGGAGACGATGAAGACTGGCAGGACAATGAAGAATACGTCACAATTAAAAGACCAGCGCAGAAAAGTGTACAGCCAAAGCAGAGCGAAGGACACAAAGAACAAGATCCAGATTTACCAAAGGGATGGTATAGACAAGAAGTCATTCGAAAGTCAGGAAGAACAAAAGGGAAAGTCGACGTCTATTACATAACTGATGATACCAAAAGACTACGTTCAAATAGTGAAGTAGATGCATGCTTAAAGCAACGACGAATAAAACATGACATGACCAAATTCGATTTCAAGCCATTGGACAAACAAAAGGATTGCAAGTCACACCTAGGCAACATAGCTTACCATTGCCTTACGGTACCCAAGTCATACGAAGAAGCGATGCAAAGTCAAGATGCCGAGAAATGGGACAAAGCCATGAAAACTGAGTTAAAGACCATAAAAGAGCGAAACGTATACGACTTAGTCAAGAAACAGCCTAATCAGAAAGTGATCGGAACAAGATGGGTATACGCTATCAAGAGTAACGCGAAAGGCGAAACAATACGGCACAAAGCCAGATTGGTTGCTCAAGGCTTCACTCAAGAACAGGATCTCGATTACTCGGAGACATATGCGCCCGTGATCAATTTCTCGTTAGTCAGAGTTTGCGTTTTACTGTTCATCGTATGCCTTGGATGGACACATAAACAATTGGACGTAAAGAACGCTTACCTATACGGTAATTTAGATGAAACCATCTATGTGAAGCAACCAAAAGGGTTCGTTGAATTAGGCAAGGAAGATCATGTCTGGCAATTACAGAAGGCTCTATATGGATTAAAACAGAGTGGCAGACAGTGGTATCGAGAATTGGACAAAGTCCTCCAAGAACTTAACTTCACAAAACTAAATGGATGTAATTGCGTATATCTCTATGAGACGAATGCTGTGATATTAGTTTATGTCGATGACATCATAGTTATAGCTAGAAATAATGGGATAATGGACACCGTAATGACCCGAATAAAATCTAGATTTGACATAAACGATTTGGGAGGCTTAAAGTATTTCTTGGGGATCGAATTTGATCTGTCGACAAAAGGGAGCGCATATATCCATCAATGTGGTTATATAGATAAGTTGAAACGAGAATGGACAATCGATACGCAGAGGGTATATAAAATACCAATTCCAGTGGGAATCACCTTCAGCAAAGACCAATGCCCACCAGACAAATACCCAGTTGATTTTCCTTATCGGAACCTAATCGGTATACTGATGTACATAGCACAACGCACTAGACCCGATATTATGTACGCGGTTACCAAGTTGTCCAGATACTCATCAAACCCAGCTCAAATACACTGTGATAATTTAATGCGAATTTTGAAATACGTATTTGATACCAGTGACTATGGACTAAACTATCATGCCTTAAGTTACATTACCATAGAAGCCTATTCCGATGCTTCTTACGGCATGGACCTCGACGATGGTAAATCTACGACTGGTGTAATAATAAACATCGGCGATAATCCCGTTACATGGAGATCAGCAAAACAGGACTGCGTCGCACAGTCTAGCACAGAAGCGGAATACATAGCCTTAGCAGAAACCGCGAAAGAAGTAGTCTGGCTCCATAGGATTATTAATGAAATGATAATAACTCTTCAGTTGGAATATAATGTTAAAACACCGGATATATTTTGTGACAATCAAGCGTCAATATCGTTATCACGAAACAACATAGAAAATAGACGCACAAAACATATCGATATTAGATACCATTATGTGAGAGAATGTGTGGAAAAGGGACTCGTTAATATAGCATTTGTAAGATCTAATAACAATATTGCTGATTTATTTACAAAGGCGATAGCCTCAAGAAAATTTGATGATTTCTGTAAAATGATGAAATTGTATTATTGATAACCATTAATATTGTAAGTTACTAAAAGTTAACGAATATTTTTGAATAACTATTAATATTATTATGTCAATCACGTTAACGAATACTTCAATAACCATTAATATTGTTATTTAATCACTAAAAAGAAAATATTGGATGAATATCAAGACAAAAATAGGGGAGCATGTTGGAAATCAGATAAGATAAGGAAATAGGCCTAAGATAATGAGATCTATTTTTACCTTGATATGTATCATG
This sequence comes from Phalangium opilio, assembly GCA_019434445.1. Lineage (NCBI taxonomy): Eukaryota > Metazoa > Arthropoda > Arachnida > Opiliones > Phalangiidae > Phalangium > Phalangium opilio. The sequence continues at coordinate 83,811 of JAEQBA010000418.1, forward strand.
TGACAATGAAAGCCCCGCCCTAGAAGTTGTTGTCTGCTAATAGTTTTTGATGAATAAGTTAGTCTCAATTATGATCTCGTGGTGTAAGGATGCATCAAGATATAAGTCTAATCCTCAATGATTTATTTTATAACCAGTTCTTTCAAACTTGTATTATGAACCTAAATATATTTTAATCTAATCTAATAAATTAACTTAGCAACAGTTTGTCGTTCGTGCATGCATTATTTGGTAACAGAGAATAATAATTTGAACAAAGATTATGGTGAAAATTAGTCTAGCACTCTAGAAACGAGGATAGTTCTCACATGCAGAACCATATCCCAATGCAGGGAGTGCCGTTCTTATATGCTGAACAACACCCCTTATAGTGCGGGCAGTTCTCGCATGCAGTGCGAAACTGCTTATAAAGTCAGACATTTAATCGACTTAAAAACATCTGAAAACGGCAGAAAGTTTTAACCTTGTGCAAATGTATGGGGTACTAAGTGAGTTTTGGAGGCTTCAATGGCCAAGCAGAAGATAAAGATGTAGTTGTTAAGTTTAATAATGTATTTTCACTGAGAGTTTTTTTTTGAGTACCACAAACGCGTTTCACCTAATTTTATCTACAATATTTTTTAAAAAATTATTTATTTTGGACTCTAATATATACGCTCGAAATAAAAATAAAACATGTCACAAAAGAATTAATTTTAGGTTAATTTTACTTTTCAAAAGCGAAAGTTTCGACTGCCAGCTTATATTCCCTGTAAATCTAAACATCACTATATTAATTACGCGTATTTTACTTTTAATTTAATTTAACCTTGCATAAACACCTCTCGGATTATTATAGGCAAAAATACAAAAATGGGTAAATATGATAAACCATTTCAGCACTTGCTGAGCCTAAGCTACGGGACAAGCCTTCGTGAAACGTTTTTAATTTTTTAGCCATCATGTCAATGTCTGTGCAGGAAAACTTTAGCTAAACAATTTGGGTAAAAATATTTTGAGATAATTATGTGTAAAGCATAGTTGGAATCTGGCCCTTTGAAATTTATCTCTAGAATTCTTATGGAATTTTATTGGAAAATAAACCCCAGACGTTCTTTGGAAATTTATCTCAATAATTCCTATTGAATTTCTTTGGAAAACTAACCCTAGACTTTCTTTGGAAATTTATCTTTAGTTTTCCTTAAGAATTTCGTTGGAAAATATTCCATAGACGTTCTTTGGAAATTTATCTCAATAATTCCTATTGAATTTCTTTGGGAAATTAAATCTAGACTTTCTTTGGAAGTTTATCTCAAGAATTACTTAAGAATATCGTTGAGAAATATTCCATGGACGTTTTTTGGAAATTGATCTCAAGAATTCCTGAAGAATTTCGTTGGCAAATATTCCCTAGATGTTCTTTAAAATTTATCTCTAGAATTCCTAAAGAATTTCTTTGGAAAATATTCCCTAGATGTTCTTTAAAATTTATCTCTAGAATTCCTAAAGAATTTCTTTGGAAAATATTCGTTATACCTTCTTTGGAAATTAATCTCTAGAACTCCTAAAGAGTTTCTTTGGAAAATAAACGTTATACAATCTTTGGAAATTTATCTCTAGAATTCCTAAAGAATTTCTTTGGAAAATATTCGTTATACCTTCTTTAGAAATTAATCTCTAGAATTCCTAAAGAATTTCTTTGGAAAATATTCCCTAGATGTTCTTTAAAATTTATCTCTAGAATTCCTAAAGAATTTCTTTGGAAAATATTCGTTATACCTTCTTTGGAAATTAATCTCTAGAACTCCTAAAGAGTTTCTTTGGAAAATAAACGTTATACAATCTTTGGAAATTTATCTCTAGAATTCCTAAAGAATTTCTTTGGAAAATATTCGTTATATCTTCTTTAGAAATTAATCTCTAGAATTCCTAAAGAGTTTCTTTGGAAAATAAACCTTATACCTTCTTTGGAAATTTATCTCTAGAATTCCTAAAGAATTTCTTTGGAAAATAATCTCAAGACATTCTTTGGACATTTGTCTCAAGACTTCATTAGGAAATTCCAAAGAAAGTCTTTGGGAATTGTTCCGTTAGAAAATGATCCCAAGGGCTCCATAGGGTTCCAAAGAATGGCCTTTGGAATTCTTAAGAACATTTTTGTAAGGGAATTAATCAATTAAATAAGTTGTTTTTACTTCATTATCCCTTTCAGACCATACAAATGTTTACATGCGTTTGCTTTAAAATTCCCCCCAGTGTCATATCTTCCTGAACTTTTGAATTAGACCCTTTCGATGCATAACAGAGGGGTAGGCAATCCTGCAGTATCGGGACAAACATGGGGGTTGATTCCTCGCTGTCTCTGCGCATTCTAATGATCCCAAAGTGCCTACAGCGCAGGCGCTAAAACGCAAATTGGAAGACAAAGTTTTACCCCCGTGTCTTTCTCTCTCAGTTACATCGAAGTGGTCTATTGCTTAGTGCTTACCTAATTGTCTACAAATGATTGAAGCCCAGGATAATTAAAGTCAGGATTACCATTTACAAATTTCCCGATAAAATTCCTCCCCTTACAAAAAAGTTCGTAAGAATCCTTAAGAAAATACTAGGGATGGCTTGTGAGTCTTTGGGAGAGAGGTTTTTGGGAAATATTTCTTAAGATTTCTATGCTAAATGTTTTGGAATTTTTGAGAATAACACTTTGGGAATTGCTTTGGGAAAGCTTTCTTAAGAATTATTTAGAATTTTCTTGGAAAATATTGGGATACATATTTTGGGTAATGTTTGGAAATATTATCTTAAGAGTTCTTTTGTAGATATATGGGAACTTTAAAGAGGAATAATTTGGGAAATTCTTTGGGAAGTATCTTCTTAAGAGTTCGGTAGAATTTATAGGGACACTTTAAAGAGCAATAATTTGGGAAATTCTTTGGGAAGTATCTCCTTAAGAGTTCGGTAGAATTTATAGGGACACTTTAAAGAGCAATAATTTGGGAAATTCTTTGGGAAGTATCTCCTTAAGAGTTCGGTAGAATTTATAGGGACACTTTAAAGAGCAATAATTTGGGTAATTCTTTGGGTAGTATCTCCTTAAGAGTTCGGTGGAATTTATAGGAAAACTTTAAAGAGCAATAATTTCGGGAAAATCTTGGGAAGAATTTCCTTAAGAGTTCGGTGGAATTCATAGGGACACTTTAAAGAGCAATAATTTCGGGAAAATCTTGAGAAAAATCTCCTTAAGAGTTCGGTGGAATTTATAGGGACACTTTAAAGAGCAATAATTTCGGGAAAATCTTGAGAAAAATCTCCTTAAGAGTTCGGTGGAATTTATAGGGACACTTCAAAGAGCAATAATTTCGGGAAAATCTTGAGAAAAATCTCCTTAAGAGTTCGGTGGAATTTATAGGGACACTTTAAACAGCAATAATTTCGGGAAAATCTTGAGAAAAATCTCCTTAAGAGTTCGGTGGAATTTATAGGGACACTTTAAAGAACAATAATTTCGGGAAAATCTTGAGAAAAATCTCCTTAAGAGTTCGGTGGAATTTATAGGGACACTTTAAAGAACAATAATTTCGGGAAAATCTTGATAAAAATCTCCTTAAGAGTTCGGTGGAATTTATAGGGACACTTTAAAAAGGAATAACTTTCGGGGAAATCTTTGGCAAGTATTTCTTTAGAGTTCGGTGGAATATAATGGGAAAGTTTAAAGATTAACATTTATTAATTGAAAATAGTTTATTTAAACCATAATAAAACCATAAATTACGAATTTGAGGATTTATTATTAATAGATAAATACAATCGCTCAAGCTTTAAAACGTTTACATTTCTAATCAGAGATGTGCCTATTTTCCATCTAGAGTTGTTTTTAGTAAGATTAGAAAATATTTGCTTTCCGAATTTATTTTTATACATTTTTTCAAATTATTCTTGTTGACTGCATGTAATAAAGGTTCGTCAGATTCTTCAATGGTAAAAATAACATTTTGCATATGATCGTTATTTCCTAATTGCGTCGACCACTTGCTAGTTTTTATTAATTTCAGGAATGAAATTAATACTTCGTTTCGGTGCGTCGAATAAATGTTATTTATTCTTAAGAATTGGAAATGTCCATTAATTTCAAAGCAAACATAAGAATTTTCGGTTTTTGTACTTGTTGTTCCTGAACTATAAAAACATCATTGGCAACTAAATTTTTGTGTACAGAAACGTTAAGGTGGTTTAAACTTTGTTCCATCAACAAATCCTGGTCATTAATTGGTTATTTGTATCGCGGGTTTGATTTCCCCAAAATAAAATTGGGTTTAAAAGTTTCTAAACTGGTGGAGGAAAAATGGCTGTAAAATCTCGTTAAAGACTGAAAATATTCAGCTAGGAGGGTATTTTTTTTTAAATAGCTGTTTTCCTTAACAAGGGTTGGTAAAAACTGGAGGAAATGATTTTTTGTGATAATTGTAGTTCAATGCGCTGGGTTCCACTGAACATTTCAAGTAATCGTCCATTATTAGACTCAAATGGAAAGGCTGAATAACACCATAATGGGCCCCAATTGGAAACACAGTCTACTAAATGATTTATTTGGTGAATGTTAAACGACATATTTTGTAGGCCGTAAGCATTTTCATGTTCCATTAGAAATTTTACAGCCATTTTTCTTATTTGAAATAAAGAATCATTCTCTATGGAGTCAGAATAAGGCATGAGTAATACTGATTAGCGTCTTTCAATTATTATAAAATCTTGGCGGTAAAATTCCTTTAAAAAAAGGGGGGAATAAAATAAACCCCAAGCACGCCACTCACTGGCTTTCCAATACGCTCGAGACTCGAAAGTCCTGGGCTTTCGAGAGAATTCATTGGGAAACTTTATGTCTAAAAGCCTCCTATCTAAAACTTCGACTTTATTACCAATATAGTAATCTTCTGTATGGTTTTTGGAATCTAACCACATGTTCGTTACATTCCGAAATACACCGAGGCACAAGCAGTGCATGTAATCTACCATTACGTCATTAACCACGTCAAAATTATTTAATCCTAACAAAACTGATGGCCCTTTAATACCATTGCTATAGCAATTGCTCTCAACTGCAACCCTAGCATCATTTAATACCTTTAAATGGGTACGTTTTTCGATATTTTCGTATCCATTGTAAGGGTAGCATCTCTTGTTATTATAGTACACCCCACGATGGAAACACCACGGACAACCATACTCCCCATTAAATTGTGTCATATTTAGCAGACTGAATCGGGCAATGGTATCGACTGAGCAAGGTCCAGGAAAAACTTTAGATTTAATGATCTTATTGTCTTTAGTTTTCCACGTCACACCCTCGGTTGATAAAAAATTCATCGTGTTTACGAAGGGCTTTAAAAAGCTGTTCATATTTGGCTTTTCATACCCAAACCAAAGACCAGCAACTAAAGTGTTTCTTTCCCTTGCTTTTAATGGTAACTCATTTAGCGTTATCTGTAGTGGCCATAAATTAAATTTCGAGGATCCAAAAACTGGAACACCGTCGGTGTTCCAAGTTATGGAAAAATCGTTTTTACCGGCGATGTTCCTTTTTTTGTATCTATAAGATTCTGTTATGTCAGAGACTTCAAATTGGCCGTTAACATTTGTACTTCTATTTATAGGATTTACGAGTTCCAATATATTTTTAATTTGAGCTGGTAAATCATATTCCAAAAAATAACACCCATCTTTTAATAATGTCTCTACTCTGAGGGATTCTTGGCATATTTTACAAATTAAAAACTCTTCTTCATTTATATTTTGCCCGAGATAATTAAATTTGCAACTTTTGCAGTAAAAGTGTGGCTTTACAAACGTTTTTGATTCCCAAAAGTTCTTAAAAAACATATATTTGGTTGATGGGAATTTCCTACAGCAATTAGATGGCAAATGCCAGCGAATTAATTCAAGGAGACTGGATAAAGCCTGAGCTGATAAATGAAATCGAAGGAGAAATGCCATTATAAGGAGCAAACTTTCCTTTTGAGACAGATGGCTACCTTCGTACAGCGGTTTTTCCTTCAAAAAATTATCATCTAATTTTAGTTTTGCCGACTTTGAACTACTTAATCAACAATTTATACCATATCAGTATCATTTGTATCACTTTGGTCTTCATTATCACTTGAACTACTCGCATCGGAGCAAAATGAAGACTGGTGGTTATCATTGCTCCTGCCAATAATTTTCACCTTCACATATTTTTACAAGAAATATATTTTAATGACTCACGATTCATCGTCGTATTCACTCGATTGCATAGAAACTTCATCTTCTAAAGGGGTTTCACTTAAATGACCGAGATAATAAGTCAACTAAATTTCAAAAATGTAGAAAATCATATTACATACGCGTACGTACTTTGTTTCCGTATGTTGCTCATTTAATAGCTCTGCGTTGTTAACGTTTGGGGTTTCATATTTTTTAAGTACTGAGGAGTCACCGCTTGACAAATGTATACCGATTTTCCTTTTTTTGAATCCCTTTTTATAACGCACCATGGACCTTGCGGGGATTTTTCCCCTGGAGGCTAAATGACTACGATACTTGGATATATTTGAAAACATGGTAAATAAATTTTTGGTCTCTAAAATGTTTTTATTTTGTAAAAAAACGTTCGATTCTCGGAAAATGGGTCTTAACCACTTTGAAAAAGAGGTAGTGTAGGTTTCCAAGAAATTTTCCAAGCGCGTTTACCTACAAGAAAATCCTTCTAAAGTTGTCTTTTCAAACGTGCAAAACTAGAAGAAAAATGGACCTTTAGAATACAAATGCAGGTGGCCCGTAGAGTTTTCGGTGTTTATCAGAGGACTAGATCATTCCTATTATATTGAAAAGAACCGAAATGGGAGTGGGAATGAACGTACTAATCCTCCGGCGTTGCCTGACGACAAGCCCTGTTTGGTTAAAGCTACAGAACTAAGGTTCTCCAGTCGTGTAAAGTGACATTGTCTTGGGATCATGGAAATTTTTTTTTTTTCAAAGATGCTTTTCGCTCGCTATGGGGGGAAAGAAATGTGGAACCACATGTTGATTTAAGATCCACAAAGAAGTAACTTTGGTTGAAAATATTCTAAAATTTACGTGGTTTTAGAAAATCTTGAGAATAGTACAGATCAAGAATCAGGTCTGTCCACTTTAACCCCTCCGTCCCTTAATCCTTACCAAGCGCAAGCGAGTTCATTCTGGGAAATTCAGAGCCTTTGGACGCTTGGGGAAGTGTCTCTAATTTCGGTTTATTAGACTAAAAATATAATACCTAAATAATTTGATTTCGGTATTTAAAATTTTGGGCGTTCGATATTAGTTATAATCGTGAATCGCGACCAATTTCAAACTATCCAAGATTGCGACAGCTAAATCATCTAGTCGTTTGCATGTTTTGGTTAAGTGGTGCGAAGAAGAGAAATGGGACAACTACCCTATAAGAAAAATTGCGAACAAGGAACTTGCAATTGAATTAGCTTGTGCGTCAGATTTTTCAAAATTTGAAAATTTAACAACTGATATTGAATGGGAAGAGGAGACTGCGCCAGGCATTTTACTAGCGTTTGGTAAGTTAAAAATATTTTAAACAATTCTCTAGAAGTTAAGATTAAATTGAGCTTTTATTTAAAGTGCATGGGTCACTAAATGTTTCGCCTAAAAGAAATTTCAGTTTAAGGTGTATGATTTTATTATGTCTTTCTTAAGTTTGACAAAGCAGAATAAATATTCAGGGTGTTTCTGATAAGTCTGTTATAAATTAAGGGGGATGTTCTTTGGGCGATTTTGAGTCGAAAATGTAATATCTTTCTCCATTTTGCCACAAGGGGGACACTGTTTTCGAGTTATGATCATTAGAGTATTTTAGGGATGACCCCTTAATTATAATAGCATTGTATTTCAGTTTCTTAATTAAATTTAAGTGTCTCATTCCTAAAACACTCAAATCATAACTCGAAAACAGTGGCCCTTAGTGGCAAAATCGAGATAGAAATTACATTTTCGACTCAAAATCGCCAATAGAACATCTGTTGAAGAAGTTAATTTAAATTAAGCAATTTGTGTAATTGAACAGTTCAAGTAAATTGGTTAATTGAAGAATGAACGCTTTTCTTTGTCGAGTGAAAAATATTTCTTTTTTCATTGTAGTTTAAGATTCTATATCAAGGTCAAAAGTGTGGGACAGTCACATATAATTTGTCTAGAGGGCTTAGAGATAAAGATTGAGGTGAGGGAAAGGGTCACGTAGACCAGAGGGAGGGAAAGAACATCCGACGTCATTTATACCTCTACTTAGGGGAGCGTTTGTAGGCGCGATACTGAAATTCCCCCGTTAGGGGGATGGAACCGAGGTAAGAGATATAAGCCTATGACGTGGCAAGAATGGGTTTGCCCTCTCCCTATACCAAAAACACCTACGTCATAGGTGGAATTTCTCTTGCCTGTCCTCTAACAGTGAAGAGTTTTCGCAGAATTACTAAGACCACCAGAGTGGGGTTTTCAAGAAAAGAGAGTTAGTTCTCGCGAGATGCTTCCTTCCCCAAGGAAGAAGCGAAAATAAGTTAGAGATAGAGAACGACTCTGGCCAAATTTTATAATGTCCAGTGTAAATTTATAATGTAAAATTAAAAGTTTGGATGAGTTTGTTTTAAATCGAGTCTGATACTTGAAGTGAGATAGTTATATCTCATTAAGATTGCAACGCAACTATACGACAGGAAGGAAGTCTTTTTTTTTCAGTTGGTAGGCGAAAATTACATTAAATTAGCTCTCCCAAGCCAGTTGCATAAAGTTCGTGCTCAACATCCCCCTTAATTTATCAGAAACACCCTGTATAAGCTCAAACAGTGCGTACCCAATTCTAGTGTTGGTGAAACATGTATTAGCGATTGGCTTAAACACAGTTATAAACAAGGTTTTGAATCATCAAGTAAGATTTAAATAAATAGATAGCTAAGAAATGTTTTGCAAATTTGTTAAGTGGTTCCTTATAGTGGCTTGTGCACCACCGCGGTATGTCTTCTCGATTATTCTGATATATAGTTAATATAACTTAATTCATAGGCACTGAAGATGAAATGGAAAAGAAATGGCACAAATTAGTGAATAAAGCTAAGCCAGTCTCTGAAAAAGTCCACAAGCAAAAAGATGAAATTATAAATAAGGTGAGAACTGAAGCTTTCACACATGCAGGTATCTGATATAAACTGCGCCCATGCAATTATTTTCAATATGTTTGAATTGATTGATGATCTAAATGTTTCCAATTTGTCATCTCTTAATTAAGTTTAATTTCAAAGTCGCAATTTTTGACTCCCCCTTTATTACATAAAAACTATACTGTGAACTAATTTCTTAGCTTTCAGTTAAAATAACATTTTGAAGGAGACCCAAAAATCAATGTAAAACAAATTTAAGACTTATTGTAATTATCTGAAAATTTGAAATTATATTGATTTTTTTTATTTTGAAATATTGGATTATATGGCAGTTTTGTAGGTCTTTTGAAAAAGGACTCAAGGTGCGACTTTGAAAAGAAATTTCAAATTTTACATAGCGTCCGAAATTTTGATTAATTTCCTTCAAAATTGAAACAAAAGAGCCTAATATGAATTTTGTAAATAATGATTTATTGGTTAATTAGCAAAATGAACAAGTGATGGAGGACTTAGAAACTCGAAAGGATAACGACATATTACATCTCCAACAAAAAAACGAAAAACTGAAGAACAAGAACAAGAGGCTTAGAGAAAAAGTCGACTATTGGAAAAAGATGGCTGGTAGTTTTAAACAGCCAATCAGTTTTTTACTTATAGGTGGTTAAATATATTTTATAATAATTTTAGATGTTGATACGTGGATAAAAAAATTGAAGGAATGCCATGATAAGGCAGAAAACAATTTAAATCATTGTGACTAGAATTCATTTGCACCAGATGATTTGGTAAAATTCTCCTTAGTTTTGGTGAAGCGCGCTCAGTGGTGGAACCAGGAACAGGCTACTGTAGGCTATCCTACTCGCAGTTTTAGAAGGACCTTCAAAAATTTAAAATAAGGGACCCCCGAAATTTGGAAGAAGTACCTTCAAGTTTTAAAACAATTATAGTTGTTATAGTTAATTTTCCTCCGAAAAATTCCTGACACTGCCACTGGCGAGCACACAATTTTCCAAGACATAAAGCAAGCTAGCCAAAAATAATTTTCAACCATCATACTTAGTGCCCCAATATTTCCAATAAGCTTATTATGTTTTTATCAAAAATAATTAGCTTATTATTTGTTGCAGGTCGATATTGGTGATTCTGTCTTCTTGAAAAAAAGCGATATCACACAAGCTGAGTTCACAGCCAATGGCAATGGCTCGTTCTTTGCAAGAAACTTGCTCATGACTTTATTTTCTGAAAGGGAGCTTTACAACTCCTCTTTCAGCGGTAAAAAGTCAAACGCATACAAAGACCGCGAAGCGAAGAAACAGCTTGACCCTAGGAAAGTGAACTCCATCTTAAGTAAATAGAAATGAAAATAATATATCTAATATTTAATAGCTTATAATTGACCCCATGAACGTATTTTAGATTTCACGTATCAGAAATACCCATACACTCCCAAAGAAAAAATCAAAAGGACTCTTCAAGACAAATTGAAAGAGGTAACAAATAAACTTAACAGAAAGCATACGTCAGATGAACAAAAAACATCAAGAGTTGAAAATGAAGAGCAAACGGAAAAAACAGTAGAAGAGTAGAGAATGAAGAGCAAATGAAAAATAAAAAACAGGAGAAGAGTATGGATTTTTATATGGAGTATTTTAGAAGAAATTTATAAATAAAATTTTTCATAAAATATTTCATAAAATATTGAACTCCTTTACTTTAATTCTAATTATTAGTATATAACATGGGAACCTTGGAATATTTTCGGGAAACATTTTGGGATTTTTTTGGAATTTTCAAGGGAAGCAAGTGGGATTTTTCAGGAATGTTCATGGGAAAGCGAATAGAAATAATAGTGGGAGTGGCAATGGGAATCTTTAGGAATATTAATGGGTGTGGCGATGGAAATCTTTAGGAATATTAATGGGAAACCTATGGGAATCTTTAGGAATATTGATGGGAAACCTATGGGAATCTTTAGGAATATTAATGGGAAACCTATGGGAATCTTTAGGAATATTAATGGGAAACCTATAAGAATCTTTAGGAATATTAATGGGAAACCCATGGGAATCTTTAGGAATATTAATGGGAATCTTTAGGAATATTAATGGGAAACCTATGGGAATCTTTAGGAATATTAATGGGAAACCTATGGGAATCTTTAGGAATATTAATGGGAAAAACTGTGGGAATCTTTAGGAATATTTATGGGAGAAACTGTGGGAATCTTTAGGAATATTTATGGGAAAAACTGTGGGAATCTTTAGGAATATTTCTGGGAAAAACTGTGGGAATCTTTAGGAATATTTATGGGAAAAACTTTGGGAATCTTTAGGAATATTTATGGGAAAAACTTTGGGAATCTTTAGGAATATTTATGGGATAAACTTTGGGAATCTTTAGGAATTTTAATGGGAATGGTGATGAGAATCCTTTGGAGTATTATTGGGAAAAAATATGGGAATCTTTTGGAATATTAGTGGTAAAAGCGATGGGAATTCTTAGGCAAAACCAATGGTAATATTTTGGGATTTTAATGGAAAATTCACTGTCTGTTTTTATGGTATTCTTAAGAATTTCCCTTAAATGTTCTAAAGAACGGCTCTTCAGAAATTCCAATGGACACTCTCAAGAAAATCCTTTGTAAAAAAGTGCCAAATTTCCCAAGAATGCGAATCGAGTATCTTAAGATTTTCTCAAAGGTTTTCCATAGATATTTTCTAAGGGATTCTTACGAACTTTTTCGTAAGGGTCATGGCGCAAAAGTATATGTCCGACCTTTTTGTGCGGGTTTTAAATGACACCTAATTTGGTAGCGCTATTTACCTTTAAAAGTATATTTTTTTGAACCTTTTTGCGTTTAAACTGGTACATATTCACTACGGTAATAAAGAATACCTTTGAAAGTATAATTCCGACCTTTTTTGGGTTTTAAATGATAGTTAATTCGGTACCTCAAAATACCTTTCATAGCTTTAAAAGTATACTTTCGAACCTTTTTGAGTGTTAACAGGTACCCCCTTCGGTAATAAGGAGTACCTTTTTAAATTTGAAAGTATTATTCCGACCTTTTTTGGGGTTTAAATGATACCCATTTCGGTGCCACAAAATACCTTGTACTCCTCAAAGATATCTTCTTTAAGTGGTAGTTTAGAGTACCTTTAAAGGTACGTCTGTGGATGCATGCATGTAGAAAAATACCTTAGTAAATAAATAGTACTGTGTTTGTTTTACAGTATAGATTAACCTATTCTAAAAAACTTAACCTAGATTAACCTATACTAAAACAACCTGACCCATTTCATATTTAGAACAAAGTAATTTTCGGACAATAATACTTGATTCGAAATCAAATATTATGCATTGTAAGGTAATCCCATTGATTCGAAATCCGCCATTCCGCTAGTTTCTAAATTACATTGGAACCTTTTGGTTCAATGGGAGCATAGCAAAATGATTGTTTATTTGATTTAGTTTTGTATTTTTAAAGGCAAGGGAAATGGATGGCCGTATGATTTTTAACCATCTGAAAACACATTCGATGTGAGTATAGACGTCCTATTTTTAGTGACTCAGTGAGAAGACTAACATTTTGCAACCACCATGAAGCTTGATACCACTTTTGTGCTCATTAGAGCTGCAAATGTAATAGTCTGACCGTTGCTGGACAAAAGAGAATCAATTATTCTTATTTCGATATTTACCTCAAATTTTCTACTAAAGTTTACTCTTAATTTCAATAGAAATTTGATGTATTGAAAATCTGACGTGAGTTGCGTTCGCGTAAAAGTATAATTTCAATAATAATTGGCATTTTGATTAGAAGAGTGGAACATACTGCGTGCTGCTCGTTGAATTCCCAACAAGCGATATCATTTAGTTCTAAAATACTTGTCTCTACCAAGAACGAATTCAGGATACCATAAGAACGTGGAATGGTAGAATTGTCCCCTGATACCGTGAAGTCATACTTCTTTCGAAAACCGTTAACACTTTCGTTCTAGGTAACGCTTTAAAATCCGTTTTTAGCGCCATCGGTGGGCTATGAATCTGAGCTTAAGCTTTGGTGCTTTACGCCAAAGTTTGAGAAATCCGTTGTACTGACTTTGTCCCAGATAAATCTGGCCCTCTAATAGAAAATCTAGATTTCTATAACTTCATTATGGTCCACTCTTTTTAAGTATATCAGTTCATCATAAACTATTTTAACAGTTTTGTTCTTGACACCGACCCCAACACTCTGGGAGACTCCATTTTCCGTCACTGTCGGGACTCGGAAACGCGAAATAAATGAAGGATAATCTAGACTCTAGAGGGTAGTAGAAAATTCCGAACAAATGGGCCCCTCCCTCATAATATGAAAAGCACGACTTCATGGGGCCAGCATTGCCAGAGAGAATTTATAACTTATAAATTCTCTCTGGCATTGCCTTGTTTCAACGTTCTTACGGTATCCTAAATTCTTTCTTGTCTCTACCTATATATGTAATTAATTTTGAGCTCAATTGAGTGGTCTATAGACTAGTGAATAGAGATTGGTTAATTGTTTCAGTGAGGTTTTGCTGGGCGTGGCTAATATTGAACCGAACCAAACTATTTGAAATGCTAAATTACTGAATTTAATTAAAACAAGGTTGTATAGGTGGTTAGCTTGAGATACTGAAACTTGGATCAGCGAACGCCTAGCTATTAAGCCTGTAAAGATCTTCCTATTCCAAACCCGTATTTTTTTAGCTTTATGGTTATTACCTAAATAAGCATCGTTTTATTGAATTTGAAAGTTATAAAAAATTCGATACAAGAAACAAAATCATGCAGGTATATCATTTCTAGTGGTGGGTCTAGAGATTATTTAGTCAACTTTTATTGGCTACATAGATAGAAATCTCTCTCCAGTTTATACCCTTTATGCAGTACCGGGTAGCCAAGCTAGTAAGGAATACGTTTCTTTGTGGTTGAAAATGACAGCCCGTAAAGTAAAATATATGTACCTAGTATCATATGTTTTTCTTCGTTAATTACTCACCTTACTGAACGTTCCATCGTTTTAAGAAAGAACCATAGAACATTTCGAGAGAAGGTGACTAAAAATTACGTTTGAAGTCGGCGTACGCCTGTTGTTTCGCCGTACACAAATCGGTAGTATATAAGGGTTTCGAATCATGCCCAAGCGCAAGAGCCACCAATAGCGCAATTGTGTGAGCCTTTGGGAGGAAAGACCCTAGCCGATCACCACGTAAATCGTTACCTTGACACTGATATTAGAGTAGAGTGTGACAGATTGGTGTCAATGCGGGATAGTCAAAGACGAAGCCCAGATGATGGTATTAGAAGTCAATAAGTACAGACTGATGGGATAGACAAAGACCAGATGATAGTTGTGTTAGAAGCCAATAATTACAGATTCGTGTCTATGTGGAATGAAAGAACGACTAGGCAGATGAAGGAATAGTGGCTATAGTAGCACTGTGATTGGACCCAAGTGGAATTGGAAACGTAGTGAAATATAATTTTCGAAACTTTTGTGAACTGTGATAGTGGTCTGGAAATAGCGAACACATTTATCCTAAAAAGGTTTTAAGCAAATTTTTATATCCCCACCCTCTCATACTAGCCTAACATAAAACGATATTTTACCTCTTCGATGGTCGATGACGTCACGGAGAGTTCTTACACCGGACGTGTCTGTCTGTCACAGCGGTCTCAATTGGCAATCGGAGCAAACGTATTCGTAATATCCGGACCGCGTTCGTAGTTCACAGAAAGGAATATTGGCTTCTACTCCAATATCATCGATAGGGTTACGATGAATGCGGCGATCAGCTAGGGCGACGAGAAACGTCAAGCCTCCCAATGACAGGGCTTCCACCAAATGTTCACGCTGTTGCGGCTTTTCTTATCATTTGTTGTGAATCATTCGCCTATTTTTACAAAAATTCTGAAAAAAGTGTTCGCCAAAAGTCAAACGTTAACAATAGCTATTTTTCAAATGATTTTGAGCAACGTTTTTTAAAACGACTTAACTAGAATTAAGGTAAATTACTGACGATTAAAATAATTAATATCAATTATTTAAGAAAAACATCTTAATTGGGTAGATTGCCCTTGTCTCGATTCGGAGAGGTTTATATTGAATTTTGAACTTGTTTAACCTTCAAAGGGGTACCTGGTTCTTATTAATTAATTCAGTGTTTCTTTGTAGGTTTGAAGAATTCAAAAATCATCTCTTTTACGATGTAAGAATAGTTTGACTACAAATAAATCTAAATCTAAGGATTTAACGGTTTTTTTAAGAATGAAGAGACTGATGTTATACGCTACGTAGACGAGGATTTGAACAGTACATCGCTTCCGTTACAATACGATTATTTTGCAACGTTAACAGCATATCCGTATATATCAGACGTTAGTTCTGATATATTTGGGGCATTCACCTTAGAGGTACGTTTTTACGTTACAGCAACGATAATACATTTTAGTGTGCCTTGGTTTGTTGCCAAATTTGCAGAAATAAGTCACGAAAATCATTTAGTGGTATTCTACATGTGTGGTAGTTTTGAACACGTTGATTGAAAGACCCCTTGTACACCAATGGGCAACTGTTCTTTCATAATTCTATTTCGCCTCATAATAGATCAAATATGTTGACTTGAGAAAGTTGTGTCGTATACTGGTGGCTTATAAATTTTTTGAGTCAAAAAAAAAATTGCGTGGTTGTATACACTTTGGTAAATTATTTGGCATTGTAATCTATCATTTTCCTGAAGACTTTCCAAGAAGGGCTGCTGACCGTGTAACTTGTCTCTAGGGAGCTCCCATAGAGATCGGCCCCAGATCAATGTCAAAGCATCTCCAGAAATCATGCTAATTTTATTTGCAGAGGAATAGATAGTTCACACACATGGAGGATTCATACCATTTACACCAGTAGGCAAGGCACCTGGAGGCAGGGCCGGATTAAGAAGATTTTCGCCCGGGGGCAGTGGTTCGATGGACGCCCCCTCTCTTAGCCCCATAATTTATAAAAATCAGCTAGAAAGTTTAACAATTTTATTTTTATTAGAAATATTGTAATTTTGTAAAAGTGAAGAGTATCCCAATGTCTTTGAATAGGCTTTTCTAGATTATGACTCGGAAATAGAAACTGTGGGAAAGTAGGCGAAAATAAACTAAAAGTGGATCCTAAGCAAATG
Organism: Phalangium opilio; assembly: GCA_019434445.1. NCBI lineage: Eukaryota > Metazoa > Arthropoda > Arachnida > Opiliones > Phalangiidae > Phalangium > Phalangium opilio. Next base: position 100,150 of record JAEQBA010000418.1, read on the forward strand.
GGTTAAAAGCGTGGGAATAAAAGTCAAATACTACTTCTAAACTCTTTCTTCCTCTAAGCAAGAATGTAGCCTATACCAGAGTCCTGCACGGGCCGGGCTCAAGCCCGGTCCGGCCCGATCGGGTCGGGCCGAGCCGGGCTATCCACTTTTGAAAATTGTATCGGGCCGGGCCGGGTCGGTCTTTTAAAATTTTGGAAATTAACGGGCTGGGCTTTTGTTCATTTTTCAAAATTAGGGCCGGGCCGAACTTGATTCTCATTTAATCCAAAGTTCAAATGAAAGATAATTTAAATGAGTATAAGCTTCTAAGTCTCTAAGAACAAATGTAACGAACAATTATCAAAAGAAATGAATAATACCAGAAGTATATAATACTTCTCTTCGAGAGAAGTGTACCACAAAGCGGGGCAAGTGTAACGTCACTCTTCCCAACATCGGAACATTTAGAGCAAGGTTACTAAAACGAATCACATACGCGATAAATAGTTCCCTCATCATTACTCTATTAGCGTTTAAATATTTGACAAGACGCGCTTGTGCATTTTTGTCCCTCGTCAAGACGAGGTTTGTGGGATGATTGCTGGGAATTTAGTGCCAAACAATTATAGAATTCACCTTACGGTGCGATGCCCATTTGTAGTTTGATGAGCGGGAAAGCAAACTAAAAGGGTGAGCCTGGGAAGAATGACGTTACATAATTAAAGCATTAAGAGGATACAGAGTGTCATCCTTCTTCTATTATCCCCTTCTGATAATACACGACGCTGAAGCAAATATGAATTCAAATCATTGATTTTATGTAAAAAAAATATAAAAATTACAACTGAACTACGTGTAACGGGCCGGGCCGGGCTTGGTTAATGCATGTAACGGGCCGGGCCGGACCGGGCCGAAAAACCAACTATGTACTCGGACTCGGGCCGGGTTTCGGGCTTATTCAAAATGCTAAAACCGGGCCGGGCTTGGGTCGGGCCTGAAAAACTCGGCCCGTGCAGGTCTCTGGCCTATACACGTAATACGAATCACGATAGACAACCATCGAAATTCAAAACTTTTCATACGCTCACGCTATTTAAAAACGAAAAACGGTCCCGTAATCATTTCAAAACTAACGTCAGGTTTTTGATTTTTTCGAAAATTTAATAAAACAATCGCTCAGATTTGGGTATCACCAGACTTCTTGGGCGCCCCTATTTGGCTGGCGCCCGGGGGCAGGTGCCCCCTCTGCCCCCCCCTTAATCCGGCCCTGCCTGGAGGACAAAAGGAGACGGGTTTTTGTGCTCCAGGTAGACCAGCATCCTGGTGTAAATGGTATGAATCTTTCTTGTGTGTAAACTATCTATATGTGAACGACCCAAGAGCTAGGATTTTATAATGTATGAAATAGTTTTCACAGTTGCGGCTGGAGAAACTTTCCCACATTTATCTCAACTTCAAATTCAGTGTAGTGTTGTCAGGTCATCTGTGAGCCAAATAAGTCAAGGACTGTTCAAAACTGTTCTCTCTGAAAATGTCTGGCTCAACACTGGGGTGAAAACTATGTATAGAGAAAATCACGAGCGAGGTCAGGGCAGTAAAAAGGAAGACTATTGTAAGAAAAACTTTGGTTGTTGGATGCTCGGAACATCTCCATTATACATGCCTATTATTACTATGAGGGGTGTTTCAACTTAGTTAGGACAGACTTTTCCACGATAGGGCTACTGACCATATATATTAAAATTATGAAAGCGTAATGTTCTGCAGCTTATAGTTACCATATTGAAATTAATCCTTTTCTTCTTTTTAGTATTGTCATAACTTTCTGGTAAATCAGTTTTTTAGAAGTGGCTTCCATCTTGTCTTTTCCTAGAAAACAAACCGATTTTTTTTTTTTGTCCATAGAATTACCTGTTGACAACTATTTTATCAGTTATTTGGGCAGTACAATTATCAGCGCTAACCATTCTTACCAGACCTGAAAACTCCGTTCACCAGACTAACAACTTCATTCTCTTGATATCTCTGAAGTATCCGGAAGTTCTGGGCTCTTTATCACTAAAATGTAAGTTAAAAATTTGAATCTCTACTGGTTTTCCCTATGCTTGTTAACTGATCTAGTTGACTTTCGATGTGAAACAACAATTTCGGTTGAGGGTATTGAGTGTCAGATTATCTCTAGAACGTCTCATCTCGAGTGCTTATAAAAATTGTACACTAAACTCGAGGGGCCTACCACACACGTAATCGGTGTACATGTACCTTGACTGTACTAAAGGGATTACACGTTATCTTTAAATCCCTCACCCTCAACAAGGTTTAAATGATTACTAGTAATTTGTGATCGGCGTACAGGGAACCTGCAAGTTATTATACAGTCGGCTAAATCGCAGTCATAAGAAAATAATATATAGCTCCCTATAAGTATGAAACTCTCTATTTCTTACATTGAAATTTGTAAAAAGTTTCTAATGCCACCTATTAAGAGTTTTTGGCATTAAAAAAGATGAAATATTTGTTTAGAAAATTTTAAAATTTTATATTGTAATTCAATAGTTAAAGGTCTAGTTATTATTATGATAATTATAACTGATTAATAGTATGTCAAAATTATCATATTAAATTAAGAGTTGGCGCGAGATTTTGACGACCGAGGTTAGCGGCTATACTGGTACGAGGTAAGGATTATCTTGAATCTCTACGGGCGCGGTAATATTTCCCCGGCCCATCGTGCTTTTCGCGGACACTTTAGGTGGCGGCGGCGGTTTCGCCCCCCTTTTACTCGTAGTACCAAAACTTCTCCCACGGGGCGTAAAAGCGTAAGCGCCCCAAATTTGGGAGCAAATGCTGTAGTAAGAAAGTGTACTACGTTTCATACTTATATATTATTTTCTTATGCCGCAATTGAACATTTCTCTGCACCTCTTCTTGGCGCCAATTAGACTCTGCCGCGGAGATTTGGGCTTCCCCCTTGTTCAGTTTCTTCGAATATTCGCTATCGTTTGTAGTGCTGTGCGAGTGCTAGATAAGAGTAAAGTACTCGCCTCGATACTCGATAAGAGATTTTGTGTTTCTAGTATTAAGCCTAGGCTCGATAAATACTCGAGCCTGGGTTTGGAGGGCCAACAAATCTGTAAATGTGATGTAGTAGTTATAGAATTAGAAACTTTTAGAAAGTCACTCTTATTGTCTGCAGACGAAACTTAATGCTGATTGGGTAGGTTTAGATCACAGTGGCAGTAGCTCCTAGTTGGTTCCATAGGGAATTAAAAGTGACAAAGTAAAAAGAATACCCGTAACCCACATGTAACCTTAGACGCACATAAACTTAAAGTGAATTCCCTTTTACCTCTGTTATAATTGCAATTGGTGAGTTATTCTGTTTTTACGCATATTTTATCACAGTTAATAAATAAAAAGAAATGGTTTTTGTACTTCATTACCTCTTTAAGCGAGTCTTTCCGATTAGTTTCCCTTACGCGCATATTCACTGTTTTTCGGTTGGCTACCTAGTACACTCCTAACTAGTAGCTCTTTTTTAGACCATTCCATTAATTGTAGAAAAACCAACGTACACGGGCGGGACCGACACCTTAGGTTACTTCGTTCGCGTCAAGAGGAAAGCCCAGACTACTATCGCACTGCCTATAGCGGTGTTTCTCTTAGGTATTTAATGAAATGGATATTTCAGTACTCACCAGTCTGTTACTTCTTGATCTTTTAACATAGGCGATTGCTTTGCGCGGTAGCGTTGATCCATTGTTCCGTTCTGATGGTTTTTTCCAACCATCTCCTCAGTCGACCTTTGTGTGACTCACTGTTTCTCTCCTCATGTCCTCCTCAACTTTACAATTTTCTCGCCCTGTATGATCACATGGGCTAATTCATTTTACTCGCGTATGACGCTCAGGCTCAAACATTTTCACACCGCCTTATTCACAATGTTTAACTACCACTCGAGCTTGGCAATGGGCGTTTTCAATTCATTATCCACATTATATCAACTTTATCAGAAGAACGATGAGGACTAGAAGTAAAGGGCTGAAGCATAGCAAGGGCAATTGATCCTGGCACTAGCGATGAAATTTTGGTACTTTAAGAGGCTTCTGTCTGTCTAGCGTAATCCTGACAGACATGTTTTCTTGCTTGTAGTCAATAATTCTTTATCTGCAGCGCAAACCCATTAAAATCATTCCCTAAGGACTAAAAACCTATTTCCATACAAATTTTGCCTTTATCTCTATTATTGACCTACCACACAATTTTGAAAGGTTTTAACATCAGTCTCCTAGAAACATTGTTGGACAGCATCAACAAATTGACTGGTAGGGTGTCCACCCTGCAGCTTTGTAAAATTTCATTAACATTAAAATAAATCTTTACAGAAGGATTTCATTTATTCAAATTTAGATGTTCCTGAATTTGGCACTACCAAGTTCGGAATATCCACTCGTATCATGAAACTGTATATTTGTTGGTCTTGCTTCTTTTTATCAACTCTTTTCTGTTGTGGTGTTAAAACAAACTTCTTGCCTACAAATATGTACTTAATCAAAGGCATTTCGGACCTAAAATCTTACCCAAATTCCAAACTTCTACTTTGGTTCGGTGATAGCTTGGGAACAATATGTTATTACGGACGAAAAGGAATTGAAGTAAATACAAATTAAATACTGCTTGCTTTAGATATTGACTCCGTTAGAGTTATATTAATATGCAATTCATCATGTTCCTAGATATGTATGCGTGGAATTTATCATGTTTCTAGATATGTATGCGTGGAATTTATCATGTTTCTAGATATGTATGCGTGGAAAACATTTATAGTGTTCCTAGATATTTATGCGTGCAAAACATTTATCATGTTTCTATATATGTATGCATGCAATTTATCATGTCTCTATATATGTATTCATGCAATTTATCATATTTCTATGTATGTATGAAATTTATCATGTTCCTAGATATGTATGCGTGCAAAACCTTTTTCATTTTCTAAAATATGTATGCATGCAATTTATAATGTTCTTAGATATGTTTACATGCAATTTTTCACTTTCGTAGATATGTATGGGTGCAATTTTTCACTTTCGTAGATATATATGCGTGCAAAACAGTATGTTCCTTGATATGTATGCGTGCAAAACATTTATCACGTTTCAATTTATGGATGCGTGCAAAACATTTATCGTATTTCAATTTATGAATGCGTGCAAAACATTTATCATATTTCAATTTATGGATGCGTGCATTTTATCATGTTTCTATATATGTATGTATGCATGCAAAACAGTTATCATGTTTCAATTTATGTATGCGTGCAAAACATTTATCATGTTTCAATTTATGAATGCGTGCTTTTTATCATGTTTCTATGTATGTATGCATGCAATTTATTATGTTCTTAGATACGTATACATGCAATTTATTATGTTCCTTGATATGTAAGCGTGCAAAACGTTTATCATGTTGGTATGCATGCAATTTATCTTGTTCCTAGATGCGTATTGTGATTTAATCATTTCTGAATTTATTTAATATTAAATTCAGAAAATTTTGGTCAATTTATTCTGCAATCGGTAGATTAATTACTAGTATGGCACTAAAAGCTGTATTCGACATCTCGCGAACCGACAACGAAACTTCCAATTGACCGAGACGATTTTTATACCTATAGCTCATAACAATCGCTATATTCTGGAGTTTAATTTATAGGGAGTTACTAAAAGGAATGCTTTATACAAGTTGTTTATTTTTTAGGGATTCACTAAGAGCAAAAGCAGGGGCAAAAGTAATGTTAGAAACCTCCCTTCGGGGGTTTCTTATATTACTTCTGCTAAGAGTAATGCTTGCAATATTCCAATCGCCCAACACAATGTCTTAAAAAAATTACTTTTTAACATTTTATTTTTTACTATAAACGTTTTTATTTGTGTGTGGTTATGTAATCAACAATGCAGTTAATGAGCTGATTCTCAGTTGTTGTTAGTGGCCGTTGTGTGAACGAGATTCAATGGATACTTTGATCGTAAAAGTCAACTGTTAAAATGAGGTTTTTGGTAGTTCAAAAATCGTGTCAAAAGCCCATTTTTGTATCGTAGTATCGCTCAGTCGAAAATCGAAGCATGTTTCGGATTTTAGCTATATTCTTGTAGGCCATTGTTCATAGCATTGCATGTTTTGTCCGGTATTGTGCTTCTAAAGTCATTTAAACGTATATTTACATAGGAAAACAAAGTGCAGATGTAAAATAAAATTATTTGTTTACTAATTCCATAACTTTTTAAGCCCATCGGGGAATGCAAATTTATAGAAAATATGGAGATGACTTTCTTGGAAGGTGAATTCTATGAAAAACCTGAAGATTTTAAAATTTTTGTTAAAAAATTCATCGATGAGCAAATGATTCTTGTGGCGTACTATTCACGTATCGTGTGGTTACTTGATAAAATAAAGGACGAGCTTTTTACAAAGAAAAAAGGTTATTACGTTCATATTGGAGAGCCTTCATACGACATACCATTTGGAATTATGTTCGAACGTGGAGCGAATTCTCATTTGAAAGTACTATTCGATTCAGTGTATGTAAATATTTTCTTGAAAGTTCATTCAGTCTATGCTATATTTGCCAAAACGCTTGGGTACATACATATAAGCAGAAGTATATAATACTTCTTAATCATTCCCTTCTGATATAAGTTATACAATACAGTAACAAGTAATCCCAACAAAAACATCTCTGTAAAAATATGCCAAGTTGTTTGGCCGTAAAAAGAAGTGAGATCTAAAATACGGCCAAGTTATTATCTCCAGGTGAACCAACATTTTATTCGACTTAAAACTTCTCAAGAATGTTTTTCTGACTTGGCCATTAGCATTTCAAAGGTTCGTTTAATTCCAGATATGGATCGAAATTAAAATATTAAATCAAATTGGTTAAATATTCTTGAATAGCCTTTGTGGTTAAACTTGTAACTTCCGTTCTTCACCTTCACGGGCGCAAAGAAGAAGGATGCAAAGTTGGAATGCTAATGGCCAAGTCAGAAAAACATTCTTGAGAAGTTTTAAGTCGAATAAAATGTTGGTTCACCTGGAGATAATAACTTGGCCGTATTTTAGATCTCACTTCTTTTTACGGCCAAACAACTTGGCATATTTTTACAGAGATGTTTTTGTTGGGATTTCATTCCTTTTTGTACGTGCATGTTCTTGTAGATTTATAGAAGTAGGATTATGAAGTGAAATAAACTTTTGTACTTTTAGATTTTTATTTGTTATCCAATTCAAGCCCATTGAGCCAATGTAGTATGAAAGCGCGAAATTATTATTAAAAGATTTAAAATATTTTTTTAATCGGCTTTTACCACATTACCACATTTATCACAGTTGTTAACCGTATTTCTATTCGAAGAACACTATAATCACAGTTGTTAACCGTATTTCTATTCAAAGAACACTATAATCACAGTTGTTAACCGTATTTCTATTCGAAGAACACTATAATCACAGTTGTTAACCGTATTTCTATTCGAAGAACACTATATTGTGGCAAGTAACACTTTTAATCAACAGAATAGATTTAAGAAAAACTAAATGAATCAAAACACGCTTAGAACCATTTCAGACGAAATGAAAAGGAAATGAGTAAAAAATTTATTTACTAAAACTTTAAGTAAAAAACAAATTTTACAATACGAAAGAATCATATTAGTAAAAAATATTAATATTAAAAGACGAAAAAATTAAATTATAATGTCCTATTACGAGGGGATCTAAATTATAAAACCCCCATTTCAGGGGCTAACAAGGAAAAATTCCCGCTTTTGGGACTTTTTCCTTTCTTTGTATGCTAAGTCCTACGTGTATGCCAAATTTTATCATTCCCGCAACACCGGAAGTGCCCTAGAGGCTTAGATGATGACTCTAATTCTAAACCCCCATTTCAGGGGCTAAAAGGGGGAAACTCCCGCTTTTGGGACTTTTCCCTTTGCTTGTATGCTTAGTGGTACAAGTATGCCAAATTTCATCATTCTAGCACCACCGGAAATGCCCTAGAGGTTTTGATGATGTGTCAGTCAGTCAGTCAGTCACTCTCATAATGTGTCATTTTCACATAGGATTATCACAGAAACCAAATGAGTTAGAAAGCTGGAAGTTGGAGGACTTCCTAGGATTAACACTGCGCCCTTGAGGTGCAAATATGAGTGGTGTACTATTCTCCAGTACCGAGTTACGAGGGGTTGAAAATGAGGCTGAAATGTTTCGGGTAAAGGATTGCTGGTAGTGCACGACAACTTGGCGGGTGCACTGCCGTGCACCCAGATCACTGTGTGATAATATAAAACTTTTTCCTGATACTGTTTTAGCAATTGTGCCCAACACACATTTTACTTACAATCAAACTCTCACGTGAAAAATTGCAGTTTTATCCAATAGTTTACATTTTGTGATTTAAGTATTATACAACTTCGATTCTTAGCAATCGTCGTTGCGAAAAACTATCGTGGGACACTTTATGGAAAAAATTTACTTAAGATAAAACTTAAAGCAAATAATACTAGCATATACAGTTGTATAAGGTTCATCACTACCAGCATTAATCTTATTCTTATTCGAGTAGGAGGCTTTTTATCTCGGGTCAACCAGCCAGCCAGAATGTCTTTATATGAGCTTTTCAAGTTTCGTGCAAAGCTAAAACGGTGGTAAATTCTGTTTTCTTCAGCTAAAGGCAAACAATTTTGTATTTCAGAGCCCTTCGGTTCCACGAAACTAGTCAAGACACCCCTGTTCTACGTAAAGAGAATTTTTATCGAAGAAAGGTGTTTGAGCAGCCAGCTCAAACTGACACTTGGAGTCCACTTGGCATACAAATTATTTTTGAAGCATCAAAGCTGTACTTTGTATTACTCATAGCAGCGATAGCGGCACTCTGTTTGGAAATAATTACTTCACATTTTGAGGATTCTCGTCGTCGTTCTCACGCCAGAAAGAAAGCTTTTGCCAAAAAATGGAAGAAAGGTTTGCTGGAAATTGTGTTTGGGTGACTGAGCCCATTCATTCACTCGTTCAAGTTATTACTCAAATATCGTATGCACTAGCTCCTTTCTGTTAATTATTTCAGAAAGAAAAATACTTGCCTGTGCTGGATATTCAACAAACATAATAAAATTACATATCTGGTTAAAATTAGATGGAACTAATTTACTAGTATCATATGATAGAGATAGAAATTATGCGTAAAATTACACTTTTTCATTACATATGTTAAATTTACTCATTTAAGAATGTAGTTCACAAATTACATATCCCTAAAACCGTCGTGAGTAAAAGAAGATCCCACCCCTTAATTACGTAGCAAATACTTCAAATCCCCTTGTATAAAAATTAATGAAACATTCCGGCCAAGAACTTTTAATTTTTACTCGTTAGAGCATATAAATTAACGCGGATTAACGACTATCACAAGGGAATTATCAACATCAAGGATATATATTTCCAGCCTACGAATGAGGGTTTACAGACTAGGAGATTCATACCATCGCCGTTAAAAATGTAAATACCGTCCAGATGGATGAACCCGTCACCCAAAAAATTTGCCTCGGCTGTTTTACTTCACTCTCCACGTAAAAATATCTCAACGTCACTACTTTCAGAACTAGAGGCCAGTCGCGCCGCCAGCAGTAGGCACGGGTAGGCACGTGCCTACGTTGGAAAATTTTGGCCTACTTGGAGGGCCTCCAAATTTTTAAAAACGTGCCTATAGAGGCCTTCAAATAAAATTTTACAGTTTATATTTCTATCTGTAAAACTCTAACACCACATCACACACCTGTTTGACATATTCGCTACACTATGCTTTTGTAATGTACAAGAGAGCATTTTCAAAACCCGTTTTCTTTATATTCTAAAGAACAAGATCCCCCGCTAAAGTGTTGACCTTTGACCCCCAGGTTACACCTCTCTTGCATAGAAACTAGAAAGGACACTAGTCGGAAATTCCCCTCCCTACCTAAAAACGGTAGGCGGCATGCGTCGCGGAGAGGAATAAAATTTTCCAACTCTAAACTAGTATCAAGAACACCCAAGATTATACGAGAGTAACTTTATTTTGGGTGTACCTTGTATGAGCAGTTCCCGGTAGAGCAATTCTCGAAATACCAACCGCAATTCCAAAAAAAAGCGGCGTTGTTCAAAACTGCTGTTTTAGAAATAGCGGTGGTTGTGTTGAGTTTCGAGCATTTATTAACAATACAGTTATATTCGTTGGTTTCAAAAACTACGTTTTTCTGCGATCATTTAATCAGTAATGTGACCTACTAACCGATCGTGTTTTTGAATTTTTTTGAAGTACACTTAAATATTGTACTATTCTTCAGGCTGTATCAGTTTACATTTCTCATACCAGGATAGAAAAATAATTCGAGAAAGCTTATTTTATTTCGAAAGTAGATAATTGTAATCAGTAAACAGTAATTTTTTGGAAAAGGCATATTATTATTTGGGAAGTAAGTCAATGAAGATAATCAACAATACTTTGGAAAAGGCGTAACATTGTTACACTATTTCCAAAATATTACTAACCTAAGTCTAACCAAACGAAACAAAACGTAAAAACACAACCTAACCTGATTTAATACTGTTTAGTTGAAATAATCAACTTTAACCTAACCAAATTATCCATATCTAAACTAGTTCTATTTGAGTTCATTTAACCCAGCTGGGCCAGCTAAGCTTACACCATTATTATTATTATTATTAGTGAGTAGGGGGGCTCGCGCCCTAGCACCGATGCCAAAGGCATATTGTGCACCCACGTATTCAGGCCTTGAATAGACCCGTGGCCACAGCGTAGCGAAGAATTCGCTCCACCGTAATAGAGGAGACCCGCGAGGGTTCCAAAGTGTGTGAATCAAAATATTCTAGTCTAAGCGAGGCGAAGCAGTCGCACTCGCAAAGTACGTGAGCGGATGTTTCTTCCTTCTCCTGACACGACCTACAGAGAGGGTCGTCGGCAAAACCCATCAGATGGAGGTGCCTATTAAGCCGACAGTGCCCGGTCAGAAGACCGGTGGCCAGCCTAATATCCCATCTGCTGAGCGAAATTAGGTCTCTAGCACGAGACCTGCAGGGACCATTGACTAACAGTTTTGTCTGTCTCTGGCCCTCCATGTTATGCCAGAGCTGGTTTTGTATGACAGTCAACCTGTCATGCAGACACCGTTTGACGTGCCTGTAGGGGATGGGGACGGCCGGCTCCGGCCCCAAGAGCTTGGCCTCCGCACCCCTTTTCGCAAATCTATCGGCTTGCTCATTGCCATGATATCCGCTATGCCCTGGCACCCAGTACAACAGAACCCTGTTGCAGGATGCCAGTCGCGCTAGCAGATCAAGGCAGCACGCACCAGTTGAGAGGTAATCTGACACTGGTTCAGCGCGTTCAGGGCGGCCTGACTGTCAGAATAAATTCTCACAGTCCATCCGGTATACCCTTTGTTAATACAGTAATCTGCGCAATAACAGATCGCGGCAATTTCCGCCTGGAACACACTAGCGAAGGTGCCCAGGCAGGCAGAAAAGCCGACCCTTGTGGTTTGGCAGTAATAGCCGGCGCCAGCGCCGGAATCAGTCTTGGAACCATCGGTGAACCAAATAGTTTCACCCCCAGTGCCAAGAGGCAGCAGGTTAGTCCACTCTGCTCGACTGGGGAAGTGGATGCTGAATGGCTTAGACTGCACCGTCTTAAACCGGACCCTTGTCCACCAGACAAGTGCCCCGTAAGATAGTATGGGTCTGATGATCCCAGTATAGAGCCAGTGTACAGCCTTGGGGTTGAGGCCCCAAGTCTGGCCGACAGAGCTCCTGGTCCTCCAGAAGAGCATCTTGGCCTTCTTAATACACCGATCAAGATGCGGCTTCCATGTGAGTCTGCAATCAAAGGTCACCCCCAGGTATTTCACCTCGGAGGACTTTGTCAGGACCTGGCCAAAGAAAGAGATATCATTGAACAGATCCTTAGTATTCTTCCTCGTAAAAGGAACAAGGACAGTTTTATCAGGATTAACGGTGAGGTTGACCGCCTGACACCATTGCTCCACGCTAGAGAGAGCAGATCTCATAAGCGCGGTAACAGCCCCTTACAAAAATCTTCTTAAGAACTCTTAAGAAAATTCCTTGGGAAATTGCTTTGGAAATCCTTAAGGCGTTCTTTTGGAAATTGGGGAATATTGGCCTCTTTTTCTTTGGAAATTACTTTGGAAATATCTTTGGAATTTTCTTGGGAAATATCTTTGGAATTTTCTTGGGAAATATCTTTGGAATTTTCTTGGGAAATATCTTTGGAATTTTCTTGGGAAATATCTTTGGAATTTTCTTGGGAAATATCTTTGGAATTTTCTTGGGAAATATCTTTGGAATTTTCTTGGGAAATATCTTTGGAATTTTCTTGGGAAATATCTTTGGAATTTTCTTGGGAAATATCTTTGGAATTTTCTTGGGAAATATCTTTGGAATTTTCATGGGAAATATCTTTGGAATTTTCTTGGGAAATATCTTTGGAATTTTCTTGGGAAATATCTTTGGAATTTTCTTGAGAAATATCTTTGGAATTTTCTTGAGAAATATCTTTGGAATTTTCTTGAGAAATATCTTGGGAATTTTCTTCGGAAATATCTTTGCAATTTTCATGGGAAATATCTTTGGAATTTTCTTGGGAAACCTCTTTGCAATTTCCTTGGGAAATGTCTTAGGAATTTCCTTGGGAAATGTCTTTGGAATTTCTTTGGGAAATGTCTTAGGAATTTCCTTGGGAAATATCTTTGGAATTTTCTTGAGAAATATCTTCGGAATTTACCTGAGAAATGTCTTGGGAATTTACTTGGAAATGTCTTTGGAAATATCTATGGAATTTTCTTGGGGAACATATAGAGAAGGTTATGGGGTAAATTAATTTGGTCCCTAGAAACGAGGATAGCTCTCACATGCAGAACAATATCCCAATACTGGGAGTGCAGTTCTTATATGGTGAATTACACCCCTTACAGCGAGGGAAATTCTCGCATGCAGTGTGAAATTGCTTATAAAGTCAGACTTTTAAACATCCGTAAACGGCGGAAAGTTTAAACCTCGTGCAATTGTATAGGGTACTAAGTGGGTTTTGGAGGCTGTAATGGGCAAGCAGTAGATCCATACGTTGTTGTTAAATTTAATGATGTATATTCATTGAGAGTTTTTTGAGTACCAGAAACGCGTTTAACCTAATTATCTCTACAATATTTCTAAAAAAATATTTGTTTTGGACTCTAATTACGCTCGAAATAAAGATAAAACATGCCATAAGAGAATTAAGCAACAATTCCGACTGCCAGCTTAGATTCCATGTAAATCTAAACAACGATTTTAATTACTCTTACTATACTTTTAATCTATTTTATCCTTTAAATAAACACCTCACGGATTATTAAAGGCAAAAAAAAAAAAGAAAATAATATGTAAATATAACATTTCATTTCAGCGCATGCTGAGCCTTAGCTACGGAACAAGCCTTCGTTAAACGTTTTTATTTTTTTTAAATTTTTAACCATTAAGTTAAGGAAAACTTTAGCTAAACAATTTGGGTAAAAATATTTTGAGATAATTATACGTAAAGCATAATTGCAATATATCTGGCCCTTTGAAATTCATCTCTAAAATTCTTAACTAATTTCGTTGGAAAATAAACCTTAGACCTTCTTTGGAAATATATCTCTTGAATTCCAAACGAATTTCTTTGGAAAATAAACCCTAGATCTTCTTTGGAAATTTAGCTCTAGAGTTCCTAAAGAATTCCTTTAGAAAATAATCCCTAGACATTCTTAGGAAATTTATCTCTAAAATTCCTTAAGAATTTCTTTGGAAAAATAATCCCAAGACATTCTTAGGAAATTTATCTCTAGAATTCCTAAAGAATTTCTTTAGAAAATAAACCTTATTCATTCTTTGGAAATTTATCTTTAGAATTCCTAAAGAATTTCTTTGGAAAATAAACCCAAGACATTCTTTGGAAATTTATCTTTAGAATTCCTAAACAATTTCTTAGGAAAATAATCCCAAGACATTCTTTGGAAATTTAACTTTAGAATTCCTAAAAAATTTCTTTGCAAAATAATCCCAAGACATTCTTTGGAAATTTATCTCAAGAATTCTTTAGGAAATTCCAAAGAAGTCTTTGGAAATAGTTTCTTTAGAAAATGATCCCAAGGGCTCCGTAGGGTTCCAAAGAAATTCCTTTAGAACTCTTAAGAAGATTTTTGTAAGGGAGTATCCGGGAACTTCCCGGTAAAGACTATCGCTACATCGTCCGCATACCCGAAGCAGCAGCAGCCCCCAGCACCCCCGAGCCTCCCCAAGAGTTCGTCCACCACCAGGCACCACAACAGGGGGGAGAGCACTCCACCATGAGGGCAGCTCCTGCCGGTAGTCACCCCTAGAGAGTCCCCAAGGAGGGACGTCGACACCTCGCGGTCGGTAAGCATGGACTTGATCCAGCGGCCAAGAGTGTCGCTGATGCCAAATCTCTTAACAGCTTCAGTAATAACCGAGCTAGAAACCTTGTCAAAGGCCCCCTCAATGTCGAGGAAGACGGCCAGTGAAATTTCCTGAAACTCGAATGCCCTATCCAGGCAATTCGTAAGGCCGTGAAGGGCCGTCTCAGTGGATTTGCCTTTTTGGTAAGCAAATTGTGAAGAAGAGAGAGGAGTTACCGAAAGTACCTCGTCTCTAATGTACCTGTCCACCAGCTTCTCCTGAATTTTGAGGAAGAAGGAGGTCAGGCATATGGGCCTAAATGCCTTCGCCTCGAGATAGGAAGTCTTCCCGGGCTTGGGAATAAAGACGACCCTAGAGCGTTTCCAGTCACGAGGTATGTGACCGAGAATAATGCAGAGTCTGTAGATCCTGCATAGCGGAGAGGCGATGTGGTCTAAGCCCTCCTGCAAAAGCAGAGGGAAGACCCCATCGGGTCCCGGAGACTTGTAGGGCTCAAAACAGTTGACAGCCCACCGAAGCTTGGGAATCGTGACAACCTGTCTGGCTACAAGCCAGTCTTCCCTCTTAGCCCTGTGCAGGACAGGGTAGAGAGAGTCAGGGTTTGTTGGATTGATAAAAGTAGAGTCAGGAAAATGGACCTCCAGCATGTGCTTGAGAGTCTCAGCCCCAGACTTAGTGTACATACCGTCCCGCAGCTTAATAGCATTAAGTCGATGTGAGCTGTCGTGCGCTAGAATCTTCATGGCCCTAGCCGTAGCAGGGACATTGGAGACTTGCTCACAGAAGGTCCGCCAGGAGTCCTTCTTAGCAGCTCTAATGGCCCTGTTGTAGGTGTTAAGGGACTGCCTGTATCCAGCCCAGTCACCCGTGCGCTTGGCTTTGTTAAAGAGCCTGCGCGTATATTTACGAAGCCGGCTGAGATCCGCGTTCCACCAAGGGACAAGCCTCGAGCGGTTGACGGTCTTAAGTGGGCAGTTCCGGTGGAACGACTCCATGATGGAGCACTGTAAATCACCAGCAGCCCTATCAAGATCCTTAGGGACAGAGGTAGTCGCGACAGTGAAGCAGATGTGCCTATGATCCGACAGAGACGGCTCATTAGACACATGCCAGTTAGACACGGAGGACACGAGGTTTTCCGTGGCTAGCGTGAGGTCAATGACCTCCCTTCTATTAGAAGTAACAAAAGTAGGTTCATTGTTTTGATTAAGAATATAGAGTTTACAACCAACTAAATATTCTAGTAAATCATCACCTCTCCTGTTGCAGTCAGAACTGCCCCACGTGATGTGATGAGCATTGGCGTCACAGCCAATGATTAATTTGTCCCCTCTCTTTTCACATTGATTGACCAAATTGATCACCTCAATTGTCGGGAGAGAGTCCGCGTCGTGGGCAAAGTATGCAGAGGCAGCCGTGATAGTCAACTTGGCATGCCCAGTGGCCAGGACTAGCTTCACGGCCGCCGTGTCCTGGGACGTGTACAGCGGTAGAGAGATACAACAAAGATCCCTCCGAACCAGAATACACGCCCTAGGTCTAGCAGCAGTATGGTCATAAAATAGTGACCCCGCCGCGTCAAGACCGAGGATTTTGCCATGGCAAATCCACGGTTCTTGTATGAGGGCCAGATCAAGACCCTCTATAGCAAACCTCCTGCAGAGTACCGCAGAGGCCGCCTTACTATGGTGCAGATTGATTTGAATTGCACGTAGCGTCCCCATGGTCCTTAAGAGAGGGGTTCAGAAGGGACCTAGCTACAGCTCATCGGTCCCGAGAGGGCTAGTGGCACCTCCCCCCCCCCCGACAGGCAAGCTCCCAGTCCCAAGATCCTCCCCGTCATCAGGACCACTAGAACGCACATCGGCTGGATCCCGAAGGGTCCCATCCGATTCTTCCAGTAGAGTGGACTCATCCATGGAAGAACAAGCTTCCGAATGAGCCACCCCCTCCCCCTCTGTGCCTAGAGCGACACCAGCGAGCTCCACAGCGAGATCCCCCATCTCGCTAGTCCCACCCCCTGCCGTAGACTCGGCTGCAGTGGTTTTGGTGGTTTCCGTGTTCTGAAGCCCTTACAAAAATCTTCTTAAGAGTTCTAAAGGAATTTCTTTGGAACCCTACGGAGCCCTTGGGATCATTTTCTAAAGAAACTATTTCCAAAGACTTCTTTGGAATTTCCTAAAGAATTCTTGAGATAAATTTCCAAAGAATGTCTTGGGATTATTTTCCAAAGAAATTTTTTAGGAATTCTAAAGTTAAATTTCCAAAGAATGACTTGGGATTATTTTCCTAAGAAATTGTTTAGGAATTCTAAAGATAAATTTCCAAAGAATGTCTTGGGTTTATTTTCCAAAGAAATTCTTTAGGAATTCTAAAGATAAATTTCCAAAGAATGTATAAGGTTTATTTTCTAAAGAAATTCTTTAGGAATTCTAGAGATAAATTTCCTAAGAATGTCTTGGGATTATTTTTCCAAAGAAATTCTTAAGGAATTTTAGAGATAAATTTCCTAAGAATGTCTAGGGATTATTTTCTAAAGGAATTCTTTAGGAACTCTAGAGCTAAATTTCCAAAGAAGATCTAGGGTTTATTTTCCAAAGAAATTCGTTTGGAATTCAAGAGATATATTTCCAAAGAAGGTCTAAGGTTTATTTTCCAACGAAATTAGTTAAGAATTTTAGAGATGAATTTCAAAGGGCCAGATATATTGCAATTATGCTTTACGTATAATTATCTCAAAATATTTTTACCCAAATTGTTTAGCTTAAGTTTTCCTTAACTTAATGGTTAAAAATTTAAAAAAAATAAAAACGTTTAACGAAGGCTTGTTCCGTAGCTAAGGCTCAGCATGCGCTGAAATGAAATGTTATATTTACATATTATTTTCTTTTTTTTTTTTGCCTTTAATAATCCGTGAGGTGTTTATTTAAAGGATAAAATAGATTAAAAGTATAGTAAGAGTAATTAAAATCGTTGTTTAGATTTACATGGAATCTAAGCTGGCAGTCGGAATTGTTGCTTAATTCTCTTATGGCATGTTTTATCTTTATTTCGAGCGTAATTAGAGTCCAAAATAAATATTTTTTTAGAAATATTGTAGAGATAATTAGGTTAAACGCGTTTCTGGTACTAAAAAAACTCTCAATGAATATACATCATTAAATTTAACAACAACGTATGGATCTACTGCTTGGCCATTACAGCCTCCAAAACCCACTTAGTACCCTATACAATTGCACGAGGTTTTAACTTTCCGCCGTTTACGGATGTTTAAAAGTCTGACTTTATAAGCAATTTCACACTGCATGCGAGAATTTCCCTCGCTGTAAGGGGTGTAATTCACCATATAAGAACTGCACTCCCAGTATTGGGATATTGTTCTGCATGTGAGAGCTATCCTCGTTTCTAGGGACCAAATTAATTTACCCCATAACCTTCTCTATATGTTCCCCAAGAAAATTCCATAGATATTTCCAAAGACATTTCCAAGTAAATTCCCAAGACATTTCTCAGGTAAATTCCGAAGATATTTCTCAAGAAAATTCCAAAGATATTTCCCAAGGAAATTCCAAAGACATTTCCCAAGGAAATTCCTAAGACATTTCCCAAGGAAATTGCAAAGAGGTTTCCCAAGAAAATTCCAAAGATATTTCCCATGAAAATTGCAAAGATATTTCCGAAGAAAATTCCCAAGATATTTCTCAAGAAAATTCCAAAGATATTTCTCAAGAAAATTCCAAAGATATTTCTCAAGAAAATTCCAAAGATATTTCTCAAGAAAATTCCAAAGATATTTCCCAAGAAAATTCCAAAGATATTTCCCAAGAAAATTCCAAAGATATTTCCCATGAAAATTCCAAAGATATTTCCCAAGAAAATTCCAAAGATATTTCCCATGAAAATTCCAAAGATATTTCCCAAGAAAATTCCAAAGATACTTCCCAAGAAAATTCCAAAGATATTTCCCAAGAAAATTCCAAAGATATTTCCCAAGAAAATTCCAAAGATATTTCCCAAGAAAATTCCAAAGATATTTCCCAAGAAAATTCCAAAGATATTTCCCAAGAAAATTCCAAAGATATTTCCCAAGAAAATTCCAAAGATATTTCCCAAGAAAATTCCAAAGATATTTCCCAAGAAAATTCCAAAGATATTTCCCAAGAAAATTCCAAAGATATTTCCCAAGAAAATTCCAAAGATATTTCCAAAGTAATTTCCAAAGAAAAAGAGGCCAATATTCCCCAATTTCCAAAAGAACGCCTTAAGGATTTCCAAAGCAATTTCCCAAGGAATTTTCTTAAGAGTTCTTAAGAAGATTTTTGTAAGGGAGGAGTTTGAAGGAACCCTTGTCCACTCCAGTAAAGCCCACGGAACCAGCATTCTTAATGGCTTCCAGTGAGGAGCCATCAATGAGCAGTACCCAGTACCGTACGGCCCTGTCCACGTACGTCCGGATGCATTTCCAACGTTCAGTGGCAAAACCTGCATTAAGGGCCTTTATGCGCCGAAACAGCACCGCCGGCTCTTTGATAATCTGGTCCTTGGTGCGAAACATTACCTTAAACGGCTTAGGGAGTTCGCTAGCTCTCATTACTGAGAGCACCGCATCCCCCACCACCGAGTAGGCTAAGATTTCCTTCAACCATTCCCCAGTGAACGAATCCTCACAGGAGTATACCAGGGCCCCGGCCGTCAGGCTAAAATTCGCAAGGTGCGGTAGACGGCTCCCCGAAGGTATCCCATCCAGCGCCCCTAGAATCGCCTTCTGGATTGGGCCCACGTCTTCCTCCATGATGACCGCCTTCGGATAGCCTTTTTTAACAATGGCCATCTTTTCTGCGCTGGCGGCGTCACTATATTACTTAGCCTTTTTTGCCGCCGCCTGCGAGGTGCTGGGCGAGGGAGTCGAGTCCTCCGTTCTAGGCCTCTTCAACTGGGTGCCACGTGCCACCGCACCCCCAGCGGGAATGGAGGCCGTTTCAGACCCCGATTTGGCCGTTTCCCGAGCAATCTGTCGTTTACGGCGACGACACTCGGTACGTTTCGAAGCCTTACCAGTCACAAGCACCGATAAATCGGCACGAGTATCGCTGGATACAGGCCCTAGCGTAGTGGTATCAGTGTGGGTTCTGCTCTGAGCAAACCCCTGCACCGTAGGTGTTGTAGTTTTAGAGTTGTTTTTTAATGTGTTATCCATGAGAATCCCACGAGTAAGGGGGCAAGTAAACGGTCACCACCCGGTAGTCCCCCACCCGGGTGGAAGGCTAGATACAACGGGGTGTCGCCTGGTGCCCCGAGGGGATCGTTAGCGATACCGTAGTTTTACTTCCCCAGTACCATGCAGCCCTCGGCACGATGCCTCAACACCTTGGCTTGAGAAGGACGCGTATCCGCTTAGCCCACACAACGTAGTGGTTACCAGCTCTCACCACCGAGGAGGTGTGATACTTCGCATTGATGAGGACCCAAGCTAGCGTGTGTAAAGTTAAGAACGCGAGCGGGAAGCCAAAGCAAGGGGGGAAAGAGAAAACACTCCATCTAGCTTGCGTCCCCAACTTCGAGAGCCAAGCTTACACCTTAATAAACAACTATCGTTTTTCGCATATCTGTTTTACTGCTCTTTAAAGAACTGCTGTAACAGTACGCTGCGTTTACGAGAACCGCTGTATCAGTAATTGTTGTAACGGATAAACTGCCATTTCGGGAAACCGCTATTTATTGAACTGCTGTTATGAGGACCGCTATTATGAAATCCACTCATACGGGAATCGCTCATGTGAGAGCTTCCAGTTACGAGTATTTATTGCCAATGAAAGATGGCTTTCGGGGTCAAGTAAAATATTATATTGTTGTTTTGTGTATTCCCGTAGCCAATACAGTTTAAGAAAGAAGTTTCAGTTCCTTGAATAGAATTGGAACACGATTACGTACTACAATGGAGGAGGAAAGGTTATCAGACCTGGCCATACTTTTAATTAACCGAGATCAATCTAACTAAATAAGAGACTATCCTATCTTAGTGGTCCGTGAGTTCGGAAAAGCTTCGAAAAGAAGAATTTCATTCTTTGACTAAATTTATAAGAAGGGTCGCTAGGACACGGTTTCCAAAAACTCCGTACTCTTAATAATCTCACAAAAAAAAGGAAATACTGAAATCTAATCCTTAAATCTGGAGATATTCGTCAAAATCCTGAAACATATTCCAAAATTATGCATGATAAATTTTCAAAACAAAATGGAGGGGGCCTCTAGATCATGCTGTGCCTACGCGAGAAATAATCCTGGCGGCGCTACTGCTAGAGGCTACGACAAAAAGTCTGATATATTATCTTGATGCTAGATAATTCTCCTTGTGCGACTAATTAAAATTGGAACGTATACTAAGAACCGTAAAAGGAAATTTTTATAAAACTTAGAAAAATAAATTCAAATATAAAAAAGTTCAATTGAAATCCACTCAAATAGCACTATAAAGAACTACGGAAATGAGTTTTAAATTGTATCTAAAGGAGACAAGATTAACATAGGCAAGAGAGATAATAAATTCTTGTCCCGAAATTTGTTGTTGTAATAAAAGATCACTAATTACTCCCGCTGATTTTCTGACAGATAGCTGAGTAACTTTTTTGTCCCCATTTCAAAATTTCAATGAGATCAGCTTGTAGATTAAAGAAAATACTTAAATATTTATAAAACATAACAAATAAACTACATAACCTTTTTCACAATACTTAATGTAGCTGCGCACTGCACATTACGGTTTTGAAATTAGCCATTAAAAGCGCCTAACTAAAAGTTAACAAAAATAGAGACAATTGATGAAAAATGAAACTAAAACTGGAAATAACGTTATACCTCGGAATACTCCTACTAAAGTATTACCGGGCCAAAGCTAGTATATATCACCAAGGGGGAAAGAACACCACTTTCTCATGTTAATTTGAAATCAATAGGGCCTAAAATTTGCTAGTAATTTGTGTTTCTGAATTAATTTTAGTTAGCTGTATATTTAAAACCAAATGAAAAATGGAAAGATTTGAGGCCCTATTACTCTTTTTTGAACTGTGTGACTCATTTCATTTTCTTAGTTATTTTATTTGAGATTTCGATTTTCCTTAAGGATTATACATTTCTGGTGTCAGATTAGATGTCGAAGAAGTGTCTACAAAGTATATGGATCTAGAAAATACCCCGACCCAATGTGATAGTAAATTATTTCTAATATTGACCATCAAAATTAAATTGGACTAAAACAACGGCAGTTAATTGGGCGTCTTGAAGCATAGATTAAGCCCTCAATAATTTATTCGCATGAAAATACGCATTGCTCGCGTGCAAAAACTCGCTCTTTCATCGCTTGACTAATATAAATCAAGTTCTTTCGAAATTGCTCTTTAGGGCGTTATAACTGAAACATAAACTTTTAGGAAACGTTCCCAGGAATGATTTAAGTCACGCAAACATGTTGAAAAAAGCGGGCATAACGTTTAAGTTTCGGAATTGATTAACTTATAATATCACGTCCAACCAGAAAAGCGGACAAAGAAACGTTTTTCGTCACGCTTTAGCTTTTAAGTATAAAAAGTTGGGAAAATAAAATAAACTTAATTTTCTGAATATGCAACTATCGCTATTTATTGATAAGCACTACAGGAATTAAAATTTTAAATAATCGTTATTTATGTTAAAATTAAAATAATTGACCAGGGCACGTCGCCTGCTGAACTAAAGAAGTCCATAATTAAAATATTTGAGTTAATGTCTGGACTCTAGTTACCCTTAAATTTTCTTAGTGGTCTCGTGGACCACTGACCCCCCTCCGATTTAATTTTTAAACTGGTCATTTGCCCTGTGCCACCGCCGTATTCGACTATTCGTTATAAACGTCTTTCAGCGAAAGTGTCGCCATTTAGTAGTGGCTAAGATAATTGGAAATACGTTTTATAGAGTCACATTATGAATAATGAGTTTAGTGATAAATGGTCACGCTTCTTGTTTTTATGATAATCTTTGGAAAAAAGGAAGAAATTTTCAAGCTCCAGTTTCTAAGTTACCAGAGATTAACAAACTTATAGATGGAACATATCTTATGAACTTATTCTTGTACTTGGTCACGAAGGGGGAAGAATTTATTTTATTAAAATACTCTGTTGAGGCTAAGAATAGATAAGAGGACCAGTGGGAAAGTACGGCTTGGGTTTTTTTGATGGAAAACTTTGGTGGCCATAAATAGGACTTATTTTACAATGCCCCCCTCCTCCTCCTCCGTGGTTTCCTGCTTAAAGGAACACGTGACATACTGGCCTGCTGCTCTGCTTTGCACCGAGGTGAGTGCGTTTGAAAGGCAGAAAACTACTGGCGCCATTGAAGTCATCCCCCCCCCTTCCTTTTGTGTCAAGTTCTTTCTCTATTTCTTGGAAAATTTGAGCCCAGGTGTTAAACAGGTTGCTTGTTTTCGTATTTCTGAGATGTGTTATTTACTAGGCCTATATTTAGTAATAGAATTATCATTCTAGTCTAGTGTTGTGGTGCATTTGGGATGCGTCTTTCTATGGTTAAAGGTAAGCTTTTAAGTTTAATTAATTAGCGCGTTAATATTAATTAAACTTGTTTAATCAATGCACTTTACTAATAATTACGCATGTTTATTTTAATATTGTTACTTTTAATGCATGTTTGGAGTTACTTAATATATATGGGGCCAAATACGAAACAATTAACTGCAAAATTGGCAAACCTCTATGTAGATAAGGTCAAATATAATTAAATGATAATTGTTACGTAATATGAGAAGTGGGTAGTAGAAGAAGGGTGACACTCTGTAATATCAAGTTAAATAATTATGAGTTTTGATAGTGACTAATTAGTAATTATCTTAGTTAAGGCTTTTATAAAAGTTGAAATTAGAGGTGTGCGGTTAACCGTTTCAATCGAATAATTCGATCGAATACCGAACCGAATAATTCGATTCGGTATTCGATAAGCCTATTTTACTATTCGATTCGAATATCGAATACCGAACTGACTATTCGGTTAAAGTTCGACTACCATAAATTTTGGTCCTTGGCACTAGAGAGACCCACCTTATTTAAAAAAATATCATGCCAATTTTATTTGTCTCCCATCAAAAACTACCAGCAAGTGCACAGGAAAATTTTAAGAAATACTTGACCACCAATGAGGAGAGGTATTTTGAAATTTAGGAGCTTCTTAATGTTCTTCTCCTTGCTTTGTAATTTTATTGGCGAATATTAGGGTTACTACCCGATTAACCGCGAATAGTTGGCCTAGTATTCGCGAATATTAGGGTTAAATATTCGCGGTTACTAGGCTTAACTATTCGCGATTAATCGGGAAGGAAAAAAATTACCAAGGCCCAACTATTCGGTATTTGATTTGGAATAAACTATTCGATTCGGTATTTGATAAGGAAAATTTTTGGTATTCGATAACCGGTTCGATACCCAAAAAGTGGTATTCGCACACCCCTAGTTGAAATGCATGCATTTGTTAACGGAAATAATTCTAGTATCATTGTTGAAAGATTTTGTAGACTTTAAAAACTGCTATTTCTAAAGTTTTTAATATTTAGCTTAATTTTTAGATTTAAAACCGCTCACTTAGAATAATACTTCTCTATTATCCCCTTCTGATGATATTGATCAAATATAGATAGTTTACAAACACTGCCTCCTTTACTAAAGGCCCGTGTATGGCAAGGGGGTCTCGATCCCTCTATGGTTTGAGAAAAGTTTTGGGATGACTTGAAGCGTCGTCTGCTTTATAAAACGTGTGACGTCACAAGTTGAGATATTATTCAAAAGTTACAGCGGGAATCTTTTACCTTCGGAATTTAGATTGTTTTTAATTGGTTTTTTTTAATTACTAATATATATTTGATTTCAATATGGAAGCATATTAAATAGGAATTATTTAATACTTTTATTTTCAAAAAAATCAGGTATCATTTGAATTTATCACAACGAGATAAATTTATTTTCAAAAAAATCAGGTATCATTTGAATTTATCACAACGAGAAAAATTTATTTTCAAAAAATCAGGTATCATTTGAATATATCACAACGAGAATAATTTATTTTCAAAAAATCAGGTATCTTTGTTTTTCTTAGGTAACAAATTTTAATGTTTTTTTAGCTGTTTTTTTATCTTGATTTGGCTCAATGACTAGCTGATTTAAAAATTTCATTCTTATGAAAGTGCGCATTTTTACAAATGTATGAACAAGATCCCTAGGGTATAATGTGAATACTAGACAAATCTTATCAGTAACATTGCGGACGATTCCAACTTCATTTGACAGTGTAGGTTGTAGATTAGTATTATTATTATAATGATGGTTGAGAAAAATGGTTTCAAAACGTTTAACATCATTTACGAATTCAGTCGATGGTACAATTATTCCACCATACGACAGTTGAGAGACCCACGATGGAACTCCGTAATCATGCTCAAGTCTGCTTCTGCATTTTGACACTAAATTTAAGTTAGGGTATTTAGAAATAAATTTCTTTCCGACCCAACCCGCTAAATATTCAAGACCCCCTTCTTCATGTTGATTGAAATCATATAGCGATTTATCAACCTCCATTTCTTGGTTTTCTTGGTTGATTTTGGGTGGTGACTTTCTTAGTGAAAGCTGAGTCGTGCATGATTTTGGTGTACTGGTTGTTGGTGGAAAAAAACGTACCGGCGAATTCAAATTGGTGGTTATATTTAAATTGTGACGGGTAGTTGACTTTAATGGGCTTTCATATGTACTAATAGAGCTGGTTGGATGTTCAATTTCATCATTTAACATACAGCTAACCTCTTGGGCATCGTCGAATTTTAGGTCTGCTTGAGAAAATAGTTTTGTAACAAAATACTCATCGTTGGCCTTTGACTCTGTATTGCAGTTTTTTTGGAGAATTCCTGGGTTCTTACCCAAAATAATCATTTTAACCCGTGCTAAAGCGTTTAGTGGTGTCGGGTGGTCGTCAAGACCACCACGTGTCCGCAATTGAGAAAAGAAATTTTCTAAACAGTCCTGATTTAAGCGGTGCGTTAATATATAATTAATATTGTATTTACGTTTTACGTCATAAAAGAGAGACTGAAGCGATTTATTGCCTATGATTATGCCTTTTTGGAAAAGTTGTAAGCATTTTAAGGGCACACCTTTTTTACCAAAACATCTTATTGACAGCATGAGCTTGGTCATTTTGTCCAAAGCGGCTGATTGCTCTTTCAAATCCACTCCATATCCACTTTTGGTGCCATCATTTTGGTTATAGCTATTCATAACATCAAACCAACTATCTACGGTTTCAATGAAATCCACTGTTGCCATTCGAGATTCTTCATCTTCCTCTAAAGATGGAGGCATGCGTTTAATGGCCACAGCTACAGTACGTGATAATAACTCCGCAGCGAGCCGCACGTTTTGCCGTTGTGTTTTAACACACTCAAGGTGCAGTTTCGTTAACTTGTGACACGTCTTCAATTCGGCCCTGTCATGCTTAAACATGGCTACAACAAGATCTTTTTTAATAGTGGTTCCGTCAAAATCAAACCCCGTATCCAAAAACCAATTTCTGACTAGTTTCAGAGCATGTGGAACATCTGCAAGACAGTAGATTATCTCATCTGGAAGAGCTGGATTGTGAAACCAGGTTTTATTTATGGTTATACCCAGTTCTCGCCAAAGTCCCATATTGCCTCCTCCCATATCATTAACGCAAGCCAGAACAGTAAATCCAGCTTTGTGTAACTCCACAATTGCGCTTGACAAAATATTCTTTGTCATTTTTTGGTCAAACTGCAAGTATATTGGTTGTTTCCAATTTGAAAATAAGCCTCTAGCCATTATCACTTGTAAATATTTGTGCTTCCCAACAATCTGATCATTTTTCACATCATATTCGTAAAAGGATTTCACATTGACTTCATCAAATGTTAGGACGGTTAATTTTTCTGTGTCGGAGAGAGTCTGACCTATTGATTTCATTAGCGACAATACATCGGTGATCAAACCTTTTCTAAGGTCTATTTGAGAAGCATAACGTTGGAGAGTTGAAATGCCAGGCAATGGAATTTTTCGCTTTTCTCTCAAATAAACATAAGCTCTT
Source organism: Phalangium opilio (assembly GCA_019434445.1). Lineage (NCBI taxonomy): Eukaryota > Metazoa > Arthropoda > Arachnida > Opiliones > Phalangiidae > Phalangium > Phalangium opilio. Next base: position 126,781 of record JAEQBA010000418.1, read on the forward strand.
TTACTCAGGTACCGTAGCGTGAAAGCGTTCGCTATATCTTCACGGTCCCAGTTCACTTTCTTCTTACTTAGTAGCATTTTAATTTGGCATGGTGTGAAAATTTGCTTTAATGAACCCATGTACTTGTTTTTATACGCATCACTCTCTTTAAGTTTCTTCTTTAGACGTTTTACTTCATTGTTTAATCTTCGAATAGCACATCTTTGGGAAGCGATTTCGTAGGCTTGAAGCTGATTTTTCCTCTGCTTTTTTAAAATTCTATGTTTGGCTATGTTTAAATGTTTGGCTAACGTTTTCCTTTCTTTTTCAGAACGCGCAAAGTTTTTAAAAAATATATTACTTTTCCTTAAGTTTTCAACCGCATCACAATTGCAATCATTTCTTGAACAACGAGAACACGCAACTTCGTGATGCTTTTGAGTAGGAATGTTCTCCGACGGACAGATTATCTGACTCTCTTCTTCTCCGAAATTCAAAATTTCTTCAGCATTAGTAATATTTTCATCGTCATTCTTTACTGCCTTGAATAAATTTCGTTGTAAAGCATCTTTAGTACTAGTTTGAGGTAAATTATCAGATTTATCACAGATCTCATTTGTAGGAACATTCTCATTAACAGCATTGCTATCAACATTTGACTCAGTAGAAATATCACAGTTTACACCAGAGTCTAACGACTTTGAACTTTCCAATAATTCGGTAACAATTTTTTTTCGTTCTCTACATCTAACTCTTGATTCTCTCTCTTCTGAACGTTTTACACAAACTGAATCTTGAAACGGTAGCTTCAAAGAAGGAACAGCACCTGGAATTAACCTTTTTTTGGTTTTAATTCCCAACAATTCCGATTTAAGATCTCTTTCAAAATCGTTATTTTGGAAATGTTCAGAACATATTCGTCCGTATGTAGTATTAACCGTTGGATTATCACATTTACGTGTCCATATTCTTCTAACTTTTTGGTCCTTTGGAAATGTGAACTTCACATTTCCAAAGTTATTAACTAATTTGTTTCTTGCCATCAGATTTAGAAGTTACTCGAAATTTATTGTCACATCCAGTAACGGCACACGTTACTCCACCAAAAGGCATGTTAAATGATTTTCTGTCCTAAAAAGAAGTTCCTTATTTAAGTTACAATATCAACTAGCAAGAAACATGGGAAATAAGCATAAATCGCGATTCTGGATAGAAATTCTATTGTAAGCCTTGGTCATAACAAATAGAAACTTCTATCAGAGCAGGCTTATTCATATCATGTCATCTGTAATCTGTATTTATAATTATTACTAACCTTTGCCTAAAGTCGTGGTTCCAATTTCGAAAGCGCCGGGGAAAGAAAAACCCCATTCGAAAGAAATACAGATGAACTATGGCGTGAAAACCATTACGTCGTCTGCAGATCTCCACGTACGACGTCAGTGAGAGAGTCGTTTTATTAGCCAATGAAATTACGGGAAATATCGAAGGCGAAATGCGCGGATTGAGGCAACCTATATAGTGCTTTCTCTTTACGAACCTTGCGTGTATGGTGCCTCTCCAGGGGGTACATTAGCTGTATAGAATTGCATTTTTTTCCCGTAAGCTGGCGCTCGTTTGCGGAAAAATGAGGCCAGTTCGCATTCACCGCTTTTGGGTCAACATTGGCCGATTGGCCATTTGGGGTTAACAGCCTTATTCAGTTGTTGAAATTGCATTCAAGGTAATTTAAGTAATTAAAATTCAAATATAAATAATTTAAATAAATATTAAAAATCAGGTTTTAGAAATAAAGACCGTATCAAATTAATAAAAACTGTCATTGTAGACAAAGACCGGAAAGTGTAATAGATAAGTTTAGAAAATTAAATGCCTGAAGAAACAGATATTCAAATTTTCACTTTTGAAGACATGATTATAAAACATCAATTATTTTAAAAAATTCTTATACTTTTTTTCACCAAAATTACTTCAGAACAATATTTTAACAAGAAACATGCGCATCATTTTAAAAATAGTACGTGTTACATTTCATTTTCTATCAAAAATTTACAATTAGGTAGAGAATTCGGCTAGAGGACTGCAAAGGCTTTGGGAAAACTCCAACTTCATAGAAAGCCAAGGGACTCCCTCATTTTTGGTCGGAGTTGGAGTTGGGTAAAATAAATAATTTGGCTTTGGGTGGCTTTGGGAATATTATCTCTGAAATGGAACGGAGTCGGAAGGGAGTGGAAATATTTCGAAAACTTATACGGGAGTCGGTCGGGACTGGATTATTGTTGGATTCAGGTGGCTTTGGCTGGCGTTGGCATTTATAGTATCCAAATGGAGTTGGTGGCATTAAGAGCCAGCCTTATTTTATTCAACTGGAGTTGGGTGGCATTTGTGATATTAGTCAATTTTTCCTCTTTGAATTTCCCACGCGGTTGTTTTGGCGCAAGCGGGATGCATGAAGTTCAACCCCACACAGACGGCACATGACGGTCGCGGCTGGTACAGCCGTCCCTCCGCAAAAAAATCAAAATCATTGCTGTGCGAGAGAAAACGAAACTAAAACTATTTGTTCTTTTTAAGTTAGAGAGTCAAAAATTTTTCCGTCGCCTTAGATTAAACGTAAAAAGGAAAACTACAATTATAAACAATGTTCGAGTTTATAATAGAAATAATTGAAAAAATGAAGTGGGATAACGTTGGAAAACCTGCATAATATATAAGTTCATAATATACCACACGGCCGGCTGGGAAACGTTGGGGTAAATATAAATGAACATTGGTTAGGTTAAATGCTTTTGTGTTTGGAGTTAGAAAGTTTGTTGGAGCTCTCATTGGCTTTGGCAGAGATGGGAAAACTTGTCGGATATCTCATTAGTTTGATCAAGGATTAGAAAACTTGTCGCATATCTCATTGGCTTTGGCAGGGATTATTAGAAAACTTGTCGGATTTCTCATTGGCTTTGGCAGGGATTGGAAAAATTGTTAAATTTCACATTGGCTTCGGCAGGGATTGGAAATATTATTGAATTTATCAATTGGCTTTGGTAGTGATTGGAAAGATTTTTAAATCTGTCAATCGGCTTTGGCAGGGATTGGAATTCGTGTGAAACTTCAAAATTGGCTTTGGCAGAGATTCAAAAATGAAATGAGCTTTAGTGTGGCGTTAGGGAGGAGTTGAAAATATAGCAATGGCGTTAGGGTGACTGTGGCGTTTGAGAAAATTTTACCATTGGAGTTGGCAGGCTTTGGGAATGACTTTTTTCAGTTTGCAGCCCTCTAAATTCGGCCCTATAAAGAGTATAAAATGGACAGAAAATCATTGAGAGCTGATAAAATAAAACCGTATAAAAACTTAACAAAACGTATTCTTCAATTGTAATGTTTTAGAAGTATTAAATATTAACGTGCTGTATAGCTCTCAAAGATCACGATCAATCTACAGATCTTTTCGACACAAATAACTAAATCACAATGAAAAGGCCTATCCGCTTCGCAATATTTCCAATTTTAAAATAAAAAATTTAAACTCTTCAAGAGAAATCATTTCAGATATCCAAGTATTTGAATATCCTAACAGCAAATTTTAGTCGAAAGTAAACCCTTAAATTCTTCTAGGTGCCATTTTTACTTCAACTACTATTGAGAACAAAATACTTGGGTAAATAATGTTGAGAAATATTTTGGGAAAATGAAATTGTGGTGAAAAAAAGTAAGATAAGAATTTTTTAAAATAATTGATGTTTTATAATCATGTCTTCAAAAGTGAAAATTTGAATATCTGTTTCTTCAGGCAGTTAATTTTCTAAACTTATCTTTTACACTTTCCGGTCTTTGTCTACAATGACAGTTTTTATTAATATCTGTTACTTCAGTCTTCATATTAACTAAAATTGTTTAGAAAACACAGGAGAGAAAAAGCTTTATTACCAGCCGTCGGTAATCTAGCTTAATTACCTGCCGTCGGTAATCTAGCTTAATTACCTGCCGTCGGTAATCTAGCTTAATTACCTGCCGTCGGTAATCTAACTTAATTACCTGCCGTCGGTAATCTAGCTTAATTACCAGTCGTCGGTAATCTAGCTTAATTACCAGTCGTCGGTAATCTAGCTTAATTACCAGTCGTCGGTAATCTAGATTAATTACCAGTCGTCGGTAATCTAGCTTAATTACCAGTCGTCGGTAATCTAGCTTAATTACCAGTCGTCGGTAATCTAGCTTAATTACCAGTGGTCGGTAATCTAGCTTAATTACCAGTCGTCGGTAATCTAGCTTAATTACCAGTCGTCGGTAATCTAGCTTAATTACCAGTCGTCGGTAATCTAGCTTAATTACCAGTCGTCGGTAATCTAGCTTAATTACCAGTCGTCGGTAATCTAGCTTAATTACCAGTCGTCGGTAATCTAGCTTAATTACCAGTCGTCGGTGATCTAGCTTAATTACCAGTCGTCGCTAATCTAGCTTAATTATCTGCCGTCGGTAATCTAGCTTAATTACCTGCCGTCGGTAATCTAGCTTAATTACCTGCCGTCGGTAATCTAGCTTAATTACCTGCCGTCGGTAATCTAACTTAATTACCTGCCGTCGGTAATCTAGCTTAATTACCAGTCGTCGGTAATCTAGCTTAATTACCAGTCGTCGGTAATCTAGCTTAATTACCAGTCGTCGGTAATCTAGCTTAATTACCAGTCGTCGGTAATCTAGCTTAATTACCAGTCGTCGGTAATCTAGCTTAATTACCAGTCGTCGGTAATCTAGCTTAAACACCAGTCGTCGGTAATCTAGATTAATTACCAGTCGTCGGTAATCTAGCTTAATTACCAGTCGTCGGTAATCTAGATTAATTACCAGTCGTCGGTAATCTAGATTAATTACCAGTCGTCGGTAATCTAGCTTAATTACCAGTCGTCGGTAATCTAGCTTAATTACCAGTCGTCGGTAATCTAGCTTAATTACCAGTCGTCGGTAATCTAGCTTAATTACCAGTCGTCGGTTATCTAGCTTAATTACCAATCGTCGGTAATCTAGCTTAATTACCAGTCGTCGGTTATCTAGCTTAATTACCAGTCGTCGGTAATCTAGCTTAATTACCAGTCGTCGGTAATCTAGCTTAATTACCAGTCGTCGGTAATCTAGCTTAATTACCAGTCGTCGGTAATCTAGCTTAATTACCAGTCGTCGGTAATCTAGCTTAATTCCCAGCCGTCGGTAATCCGGCTTAATTACCAGCCGTCGGTAATCCGGCTTAATTTCCAGCCGTCGATAATCCGGCTAAATTACCAGTCGTCGGTAATCCGGCTAAATTACCAGCCGTCGGTAATCCGGCTAAATTACCAGTCGTCGGTAATCCGGCTAAATTACCAGTCGTCGGTAATCTAACTTAATTACCAGTCGACAGTAATCCAGCTTAATTACCAGTCATCGGTAATCCAGCTTAATTACCAGTCGTCGGTAATCTAGCTTAATTACCAGTCGTCGGTAATCTAGCTTAATTACCAGTCGTCGGTAATCTAGCTTAATTGCCAGTCGTCGGTAATCTAGCTTAATTGCCAGTCGTCGGTAATCTAGCTTAATTGCCAGTCGTCGGTAATCTAGCTTAATTACCAGTCGTCGGTAATCTAGCTTAATTACCAGTCGTCGGTAATCTAGCTTAATTACCAGTCGTAGGTAATCTAGCTTAATTACCAGTCGTAGGTAATCTAGCTTAATTACCAGTCGTAGGTAATCTAGCTTAATTACCAGTCGTCGGTAATCTTGTTAACTTAATATATATGTGTGGGGTCTTATTCCAACTTAACTTGTTAGCTAACACAAGCTTAGGTTCTCTTGTTTTTTAACCACTACGAAAATTGGACCAAATAGCCTTAACCGTGCTATTATCATAAACTGACTCTTATCCATGCTAAAATATCGCAGATTGGAATGGTTTTAAAAATTTTAAATTAAACACACTTAGACTTAATTATAGTTAATGAAAATCGCTTAGCGCCAAGTAAAATGTTGTACCTTTCATTTAAAACCGTTTTCAAGTCTAACAAATGTATAGTTATGTCTATAAGTGCCTGGACAAAATGGCTGTTTGCGAAAAAAATCCCATGTTATTTCTATGGGAAATTTCCAGTTTTTCGTCAAAAGGGCTGATTAATTTTATGGAAATGAAAACCACCCTTAGCAACTTTATTTTTTATAAAATAAACTAATTAATGGATCTCTTTGAAATTTTAACCACATATTCAGGGCCAGAATTGTAGTTCTGTGGATTTTTTTCAAAACAGTTAATACAATACAAAAAAAGTTACATCCAAACAAAAAACCCTCCTTATACATTAAGAGCAGTATGAAGTCTTATCTAAGAGAGCTACCGCTCTCATAGAATATGGGTCCTACTAGTTTGCACACCTGCAAACCTTGCACAACTTTCAAAACTCCTACTAGTTTGCACACCTGGCGCCTGCAAACTGATAACGCAAACCTTGCACACCTTTCAACAACACCCCACCCCACCCCATACTACTTTGCACAACTTTATAAGCAAACCTATTAAGCAACCTTGCACACCATCCTCCTTCTCCCTACTAGTTTGCACACCTGGCGTATGCAAACTAATTCCGCAAACCTTGCACACCTTTAAAGAACACACACCCCCCTTACCGCATACTACTTTGCACAACTTATAAGCAAACCTTGCACACCATCCTCATTCTCACTACTTGTTTGCACACCTGTCACATTGCAAACCTTGCACACCGTTCAAGAACACACCACCCTACCCCATATTGCTTTGCATAACTTTATATGCAAAACTTGCGCACGTTTCGAGAAGTCGTTACCCTACCCTACCCCATACTACTTTTCACAACTATATATGCCAACCTTGCACACCTTAATATTTTTCCGCAAACCCTGCTCAAAATAGCACATATACTTTTAAAAAGCTCCCCTTTTAATTTTAAAACCACTATCTAACCATTTTTCTTAAATTTAAAAGGTTTTCACAGGTTTTTCGTCTTGCACACCTTTACGGTTTTCCGCAAACCCTGCTCAAAATAGCAAATATACTTTTAAAAAACTCCCCTTTTAATTTTTAAACCATCTAACCATTTTTCTTAAATTTTAAAAGGTTTGCACAGGTTTTTCGTCTTGCACACCTTTATGGTTTTCCGCAAACCCTGCTCAAAATAGCACATATCGAGTAAAAAGCTTCACTTTTAAATTTAAAACTAGTATCTAACCATTTTTCTTATTTTAAAAGGTTTGCACAGGTTTTTTGGTCTTGCACACCCTTATGGTTTTCCGCAAACCCTGCTCAAAATAACACATATCGAATAAACAGCTCACGTTATATTTTTTAAAAACTACTATCTAAGCATTTATTACAGTTTATCATGGTTTCACTGGTTTTTCGTCTTGCAGACGTTTCTCGTTTGCAACTTTACCTCATAGTACAACATATAGAATAGAAACATATTCATGTATTTTTAAACCTACCAACATTTTTACTAAAGTTTTATCACTGTTTGCACAAATTACAACATATAGAATATAAAGCTACCTTAAAACTACCATCTTACGACAATACTAAAGTTTTAATATGGTTCGCACTGCTCTTTCGTCTTGCACACCTTTCAATAAGAGCCGAATAAGAGCTTTTACCATTTTGCAGTTACTTCGACTTACCTTACACAACCTTCTCGTCTTGCATATGTTTTAATATGCCGGGAGAATTTTCGTAGTCAAACCAGCAATCGTGTTTAAACTTTCAATTTTGATTAATATAATTGTCCAATACATTTTACGACGATCTTCAACTTTATGTTTTAAATTCCGTATGGTGTAAAACTGGATTCGAAACAATGTATGAAGGAACTTATCAAACTGATCATCATCAAAATTTTGAAAAGGTTGGATCTAATAAAATTGTCTATCGCACTAATAAATAGGAAATAGCCTATTCCTATTTCTGTATTTGAAAGTATGTTCCAGAGCTTAAGAAGAGGGAGAATATTTTTTTAACTAATTTAGTTCGCCGTGTTTTCTCGCTTGGTGGCACTTTTAGTACCGTAAAATAAAAAATAAGTTCAGCCTCGTGACCCTGTCGACTGCTACAATATTAGGTCAAGGCATAGACGTAGAGCGGTGAAGTCGAGGTCGCGGATAGTAAAAAACTCTTAAAAATTTCCAAAGACGTTTATTAAACAATCATGTCAAAGAAGTAAAGGATAAAAAAGTTAAGGTTCAAAAATTTAAGGTTTCCAAGGAGTAAAAAAATTCCTCTTACAGTATATTAAAACCGTGAATTAGCAAGAAGTTTCTTTACTAAAAAATCACAATGTTAAAATCTCATAATTAATTTTGTTGTCCATACAATCGAACCAATAGATTAATAAAAAATATCCCTTAAAACAATAACGTTAATTTAAGGGTGAAATCCTTCTCTTTCTCAAAATTTTTATACTTTTCCCTAAAATATCAACGATAATTTATGGAAGACCAGGGTCGCAACGGTAATAAAAGCGGAACCTAGTACACATATATGGTAAAGATCTTTCCTCTTTGAAGCCGGATATTTCCCCACATAAAAATCGACATGCACGGGCCTAGATCATCTCGGAGGCTCCGTTCCAACCTTTTCAAGATTTTGATGTGGATTAGTTTAATAAGTTCTTTCATACATTATTTAAAATCCAGTTTTACACCATACGAAATTAAACAAATAACGATGAAGTTCATCGTAAAATGTATCATTGGACCGTTCTATAGGAAATTTTTTTAATCAAAATTGAAAGTTGCTACACGATTACAGATTTGACTAAGAAACTTCTCACGGCATATTAAAACATGTGCAAGACGAGAAGGTTGTGTAAAGCACGTCGAAGTAATTGCAAAATGGTAAAAGCTCTTATTGAAAGGTGTGCAAGACGAAAGAGCAGTGCAAACCATATTAAAACTTTAGTATTGTCGTAAGACGGTAGTTTTAAGGAAGCTTTATATTCTACAGTGTGGAAGAGATCAGAGCAACACCTACCTTTGTGGAAAACCCCCAAAACCCCTGACGGACTACTTCACTGCAGTACATTTTCGAGCTCGTATACAGGGTGTGACATGTGTCATTGTATGCAAATGAGAACGTGCAACAAGTATCATAGTGAATATCGTTTAATGATACGCACTTTGAAACGTTAAAGACCTACGATTAAGCTTAGTAACTAAGGCATCACACTACAAATTAAAGGGCTGTTTGGTAAACCCATCAGCGTAAATGTTCGATGTGCCTACCGTCGTGGTGTAGGCACTCTTCAAGACGATTTCCATGCCTTGTATTACGTTTTCTAGCATTTGAGGAGTGATTCGTTCAATTGCGCTTTGAATTCTGGCCTTCAAGTCGTCTACATTTAAAGGTTCTGTTGCAAACACCTTCCCCTTAACATATCCCCATAAGAAGAAATCAAGTGGGGTTAGGTCAGGGGATCTTGCTGGCCACGGAATTGGTCCACCTCTACCGATCCAACGGTTTGGAAAGTGCTCAGTTAGCCATTGGCGAACATTGACCGCCCAATGTGGTGGCGCACCATCCTGCTGGAACCACAGGTCCCGCATCACTGCTAATGGTAATGCGTCGATCGCATCACTAAACTCGTGGCGCAGGAAGTGCAAATACCTGTCACCAGTAATGTTGTCCTCGAAGAAGAAAGGTCCGATGATTCTGTTCCCCAGAATGCCACACCAAACATTTATCTTCCATCGAATTTGATGGTAATGTTGCCGTAACCAGTATGGATTTCGTTGGGTCCAGTAATGTAAGTTATGTCGGTTTACCGTACCATCCCTGTGAAATGTCGCCTCATCAGAAAACAGAACCTTTCTTAAGAACAATGGATCGGTTTCAATTAGCTCGCGCATGGTAAGACAGAAGTCTTGACGTCTTAGGTAGTCATCGTCCGTTAAGACTTGATGGAGGTGGATATGATAGGGCCGGTAGTGATGAAGATGTAAAATGGCAAGACCGGTTGAATGGCTTAGACCAACCTCTTCTCCGACCGCTCTACTACTAGTATGAGGATTGGCTTCAAAACGCGCTAGAATGTCGACTTCCCTATCATGATTACCAATTATACGGTCTCTTCTACGTTGACGGTCTTGCACGACGAAACTCCCGAAATCTCGTAGGTTGTCTCTAATGTTCGTGAAGGTTCTTCGAACCGGCCTTCGTCGGTTTGGGAAGCGTTCGGCATAAAGCAATGCCGCTTGTTGAACGTTACAGCGACATTCACCCAAAATAAACGTCATGTCCAATTTTTCTCGGTTGGAGTAGGCTGCCATTCGTCTACGACACAGGACTTACAACGTTTATACGAACTAAGCTGCTAGTAACGACGCGTACGTTTGATTGAATAACGTGCCGAATTCTCAGTGCCGCGGAAATTTCAGACCTTCGTAACCTCGTATGGATTCCTTATCTAAGTAGGCCAAAGCCACGAGTTTAGTGATGCGATAGACGCATTACCATTAGCAGTGATGCGGGACCTGTGGTTCCAGCAGGATGGTGCGCCACCACATTGGACGGTCAATGTTCGCCAATGGCTAACTGAGCACTTTAAAAAACTGTTGGATCGGTAGAGGTGGACCAATTCCGTGGCCAGCAAGATCCCCTGATTTTTGATTTCTTCTTATGGGGATATGTTAAGGGGAAGGTGTTTGCAACAGAACCTCTAAATGTAGACGACTTGACGGCCAGAATTCGAAGCGCAATTGAACGAATCACTCCTCAAATGCTACAAAACGTAATACAAGGCATGGACAATCGTCTTGAAGAGTGCCTACACCACGACGGTAGGCACATCGAACATTTACGCTGATGGGTTTACCAAACAGCCCTTTAATTTGTAGTGTGATGCCTTAGTTCCTAAGCTTAATCGTAGGTCTTTAACGTTTCAAAGTGCGTATCATTAAACGATATTCACTATGATACTTGTTGCACGTTCTCATTTGTATACAATGACACATGTCACACCCTGTATACGAGCTCAAAAATGTACTGCAGTGAAGTAGTCCGTCAGGGGTTTTGGGGGTTTTCCACAAAGGTAGGTGTTGCTCTGATCTCTTCCACACTGTATATGTTGTAATTTGTGCAAACCATGTTAAAACTTAAGTAAAAAATGTTGGTAGGTTTAAAAATACATGAATATGTTTTTACTCTATATGTTGTATTTGGAGCTAAAAAAAACGTCTGCAAGACGAAAAACCTGTGAAACCATGATAAACAGTAATAAATGGTTAGATAGTAGTTTTAAAATTAAAATGGGAGCTTTTTATTCGATATGTGCTATTTTGAGCATGGTTTGCGGAAAACCATAAAGGTGTGCAAGACGAAAAAACTGTGCAAACCTTTTAAAAATTAAGAAAAATGGTTAGATAGTAGTTTTAGAATTAAAAGGGGAGCTTTTTAAAAGTATATGTATACGGTGTGCAAGGTTTGCAATGTGCCAGGTGTGCAAACAATTAGTGAGAATGAGGATGGTGTGCAAGGTTTGCTTAATTGGTTTGCTTATAAAGTTGTTGTATTTAGAGCAAAAAAAAAACGTCTGCAAGACAAAAATCCTGTGAAACCATCATAAACTGTAATAAATGCTTAGATAGTAGTTTTTAAAAAATATAACGTGAGCTGTTTATTCGATATGTGTTATTTTGAGCAGGGTTTGCGGAAAACCATAAGGGTGTGCAAGACCAAAAAACCTGTGCAAACCTTTTAAAATAAGAAAAATGGTTAGATACTAGTTTTAAATTTAAAAGTGAAGCTTTTTACTCGATATGTGCTATTTTGAGCAGGGTTTGCGGAAAACCATAAAGGTGTGCAAGACGAAAAACCTGTGCAAACCTTTTAAAATTTAACAAAAATGGTTAGATGGTTTTAAAATTATAAGGGGAGTTTTTTTAAAGTATATTTGCTTTTTTGAGCAGGGTTTGCGGAAAACCGTAAAGGTGTGCAAGACGAAAAACCTGTGAAAACCTTTTAAATTTAAGAAAAATGGTTAGATAGTGGTTTTAAAATTAAAAGGGGAGCTTTTTAAAAGTATATGTGCTATTTTGAGCAGGGTTTGCGGAAAAATATAAAGGTGTGCAAGGTTTGCATATAAAGCTGTGAAAAGTAGTATGGGGTAGGGTAGGGTAACGACTTCTCGAAACGTGCGCAAGTTTTGCATATAAAGTTATGCAAAGTAATATGGAATAGGGTTGCGTGTTCTTGAACGGTGTGCAAGGTTTGCAATGTGACAGGTGTGCAAACAAGTAGTGAGAATGAGGATGGTGTGCAAGGTTTGCTTATAAGTTGTGCAAAGTAGTATGCGGTAAGGGGGGGTGTTCTTTAAAGGTGTGCAAGGTTTGCGTTATTAGTTTGCATACGCCAGGTGTGCAAACTAGTAGGGAGAAGGAGGATGGTGTGCAAGGTTTGCTTATAAAGTTGTGCAAAGTAGTATGGGGTGGGGTGGGGTGTTGTTGAAAGGTGTGCAAGGTTTGCGTAATCAGTTTGCAGGCGCCCGGTGTGCAAACTAGTAGAATTTTTGAAAAGTGTGCAAGGTTTACATAGTCAGTTTGCAGGTGCCAGGTGTGCAAACTAGTAGGACCCCCTTTCGAATACAACATGGGAAGCCCGCAGTTTGAAGTTTTGGACGGAACATCTCATACCTATATGTTGAAACAAATCGTATTCATTTGCAAACGCGGTTTTGCAAATGCAGCATTCTAAAATGACAGGTTTCACATCAGTGCTTGAACAGTTTTCATATCTTCGCGAAGTTTCGAAATATTTGTAGTATAAATGATTAGATGTCTCGTGTGCACGACGGGATGTTTCGGAAGAGAAACACAGATGACATTTAGAGCACTTGAAAGATTTAGCACGGCAGTATAACAATTTATGTTTTTTCAAATATGAGCCACATTTGAACGGTCTATCAGTATGCACAATTTTTAAGTGTTTCTTTAACGAGTAAGCGGTTTTGAAGGTTTTGCCACATTGTTCGCAAGAAAAGGGCCTTTCGTTCTGGTGAAAATAAATCTTGTGAAGATTTAAACTGCTTTTGTTTTTAAACTTAGCGTCACAGTCGCATTGAAATGATTTAGAAGTCATATGAACTCCTCTCTTGTGTTTGTTTAACAAATACTTATTTTGGTAAGAACGCTCGCACTGTTGGCAATTGAACGGTTTATCCTCCAAGTGCGTAGCCTCGTGCCAATTTAGACTCGATCTCAATTTGAAAGATTTATCACACTTTTCGCATTTAAATGGTCGCTCCGAAGAATGAAGAACCTTATGAGTTTTTAGATCCTGCAATCTTTTAAAGGTTTTATCACATTCAGAACATTTGTGGAGTTTCAAGTGAAGGTGATATTGTGATTTGTAACTAGAGTTACACAAATTATATTTGGACATGTGCGTGAGTTGATGTCCTGTCAAAGCAGATTTCCATTTGAAGGCCCTATGACACAATTGACATTTAAATGGACGTTCGGACGAGTGTTTGACTTTATGCGATGCCAAGTCCCTTTTGCCTATGAAGGTCATCTGACACACTTCACATTTAAATCGACGTTGGGACGAGTGTCTGAGTTTATGTTGTGCCAAGCCTTTTTTGTCTTTGAAGGCCATCTGACACACTTCACATATAAATTGGCGTTTGAACGAGTGTCTGAGTTGATGAACTGTCAAATTATTTTTCGATTTGAAGGTCATCTGGCACACTTCACATTTAAATGGGCGTTCGGACGAGTGTATAAGTTTATGTTGTGCCAAGCCTTTTTTGCCTTTGAAGGCCTTATGACACACTTCACATTTAAATGGGCGTTCGAACGAGTGCGTGAGTTGATGAACTGTCAAATTGTTTTACCATTTGAAGGTCATCTGACACACTTTACATTTAAATGGACGTTCGGGCAAGTGTTTGAGTTTATGATGTGCCAAGTCACTTTTGTCTTTGAAAGCCTTATGACACACTTCACATTTAAATGGGCGTTCGGACGAGTGCGTGAGTTGATGTACTGTCAAATTTTTCTTCCCTTTGAAGGCCTTCTGACACAGTTCACATTGAAACGGACGATCAGATGAGTGTTTAACCTTATGCTTTGTTAAAAGTTTATTAATATTAAACGACAAGCCGCAGACATCACATTTAAAAGGCTTTTTAGCATTGTGTGTTTGACTTCCATTCATTAATGGGGATAACATTCTTTGTTCCTGATTCTCCGTAACTTCTTCCATATTGTCAGTGTTTTCCGCTGGGGGATGAACTGGAACTGCTTCTGTGCAAGTGGTAAGATCGTCATCATCGTTCTTAATGATGATTGGCCATTTCACTAAAACGTTTGAAGGCGTTTCCGAATTTTCCACCTCATCCGAGTCCGGCTTCTCAGTTTTATGAATTTCATTGGATGAAACATTCCAATAAATGATCGGAACTACTTTATGTTCTTATATTTATATGAAGCTGGTATCCAATAAATTAGTCTCTCCTCGGTAACAGCTTACAACGTGAAGGTTTCAATAGGCTTGAAGAACAGCTATACTGATATATTTCATCGTTGCTCTTGAGACTGAATTCATTCATGTAAGAAGTAGCTTCCTTTTAAAACACTATAGCACCTTTTTGTCTGTCTTAATGAAAAAAGATTTTACTTACTGAACTTGTGAAATCGCACTAACTTTAATTTCATTCACGTTCATTCAGTGATGAAGTCAACTGCGATATGAATGTTACTTGTAAACGAACCGCGGGGCTATTTCCAAGAATAGGACCCACCTCTCGGATTTTGTTCTGGTTTGGTTTTTTTGATAGATCTGGAAAATTTATAAGACACTTGACTGGAGTGTGCAATAAAAGTGTACCATCTTCATATTCAAGCTATCAACAGCTGAGAAAAATTTATTGGTCAAAATGTCCAGTGCCACCCTTAGTTTTTACCTCTCCGAGTGACGTATGTCACGGAGAGGTTCTAATTTCGACGTGTCTGTCTGTTGTTACACCCCACGTGACCGCGTTCGCAGTTTGCAAATCGGAGCAAACGTGTTCACAATTTCCGGACCGCATTTTCCGGAAATTTCGAAAATTGTATTCCACTCCATTGCCTGTCTAACACCACCAGCCTGAGCCTCTGCTCTTTGCCCATCCCACATGGACACCAGTCTGTACAGACTGTTAAAAAAGTCTTTGCGCGTTGCAGTTTTCGCACATATTTTACTATATTTCAAACACTATTCAAGCTAGCGCTCTGGAATAAAGTGCGTTATAAAAGTTTTGCATTTCTCTTTCATATTTTACCCGTTCCACAGTTGTCCTTTGCATACTTATACCGGAAACCGGAAATGTCAAAATTATCAACTTTGAAAATATTGGATTCTCGAGGATATAAATGCGATTTTCGGATTCCTTGGGGTCGATTCATATTTGAAAAGTTTTCACCAAATTCAATTCGGATGAATAGGTCACGAGTAATCAGCCTTTATTCAAAATCTGGCAACTTCGATTTAAATGGCGATAATTCATAATCGAGTATCGAATCTTTGTCGTAATAATGCTTGTTAGATGTTATGGCACTTTATGCATATATATATGATTGGTCTTGTGGCGCGATACTTTGAAACAATTCAGACGCTCGTTAAAGGGATGGTGAAGTGGAAAATTAAGTAATTTTTTATTGATTCTTCTATAAGACCAATCTGCATAGTGAATTATCCAGGAAATAACACCGAACGATTTTTATACGTAAATTAGTTTGAAATTTCATGGATAATTTTAAATAAGGATCTCCGACCAATCACGTAGAGCCCTGTCCTTTTATAAACAATTTTCTCGTGGCACGTTCCGTGTTGAATCAATTTATTGCGAGATTTGAAACAATTTGCGTAATGTGACAATTGTGGCGCGAGACATGGAGCGTGCCACGAGAATTTTGTTAACAAAAAGGCACGGCGTTACGCGATTGGTCGGAGGTCCTTATTTAAAATTATTCTTAAAATCTTAGCCTAATTTGAATATTAAAATCAATGGGAGGTATTTGCTAAATTTTTCATTATGCAGACTGGTCTTATAAGAACCGATAAAAAATCACTTTAATTTCCACTTCCCCCTCCCTTTAAGAGAAAACTCGCGTCTTTTGAAGAGGAGAAGCGGTTTGAAAATATTGTTATTTGGGCCATGATATCATAATATTTAGAACTCATTAATTACGTCTAGGTCTTCAGCCCGACTCATTGCAGCCTAGTGAAAATCTCATTCATGATGGCATATGCGCTTCACGAGATCCCTACAAATAGACATATTCAACTATTCCATTAAGAAACAACTTCAGAGGAGATGGCTTCTATGCTAGGAAGGTTCGCTACGCGATTGAGCTTCGCTAAACGGAGCCTGGGGTTGCCTATAGCCTCCCGCGTATAGAGCAAATGTCAGGCCATTGAAAGATTTTATTTTAGAGGTAGGAATAGGGAACAGAGTAATCTAGGGGCGCGTCAAAGTCCCGGACCCCCTTCGCCGGGACGGTGGGATATGAAAGAACAGGCGGGTCATAGCGACAGAGGTAAAAAGGAATTACGTATTTTTCGCCGTCCCAGTCAGTAACGTCATAAAAACCTAGTTTAAGTGAGCCAATCTGAAATTTTAAACTTTTAATTACGTGTTGGAGGGAGGGGCTCTATACTGGGCTATGAGTCGGACTGAATTAAACACTAACGGTTCTCTATTCCTACTTCTAAAATTAAATATATCTCTGGTGAGGCTTAATAATAAAGCCGACCGCAACCAAAGCATGGGCAAAGGCGTATTTCAAAACTGACGTTCAAAGCTACCGATGGAAAAGCCAAAAAATTAAATGAAAAAAAAAATGAAAGCCAGTAACAATGATCACAACTGAAAATAACAGCTAACAGCTAAAACGAGCCCGAACGGTAAAAACTTAAAGTTAGTCTCTGCGCTGCTGGTCTGCTACTCCTTTCGTTTAGTTTCTATGGCAAGATTACTAGCTTTGGGAGGTATTGGGATATTAGGCCATTTTGTGTTTTAAGACTTTTATTGTGAAGGAAAGAAAACAAGCCTGTTTAAAGATATTTCGAATAACTATTAATATCTTTATAAGTTTAAAAATATCTATAAAATTATTTGGACGAAAATTTTCAAATAACAAGATTTCCTTCGAGTTTCAAATTGAAGAGTGTTCGTGTGCTTTATTGAACTATTCTTTTACAAACAAGGCAGTCACTTTCAGTTTTAAATGTTGCTTGATTTTTTATTGGACCTCCCCTAGCCTTTAAAGGGAGGATGAAGAGGAAAACAAAGTGATTTTTAATCGATTCTTCTTCTAATTATAAGTTCATTTTGCATAGTGAAACCTCCAGGAAATAAAGTCTCCAAATGATTTTAAAATTCAAATTAGGCTCAGATTTTATAGATAATTTGAAATAAGCAAGTCTGACCAATCGCTTAACGCCCTGCCTTCCTATTAACAAAATTTCCGTTGCCCGCTCTATATCGTGCACCACGATTGTCACATCGTGAGAAACTTTTATTAAATCTCGCGATAAATTCCATTGGGCATGGAGCGTGCCACGAGAATTTTGTCAATAGGAAGGCAGGGCGTTACGCGATCGGTCGGAGGTTATTATTTTAAATTATCCATAAAACCTAAACCGAATTTGAATTTTAAAATCATTCTGAGATATTTCCTGGATGTTTCACTATGCAGAATAGTCTCATAATTAGAAGAAGAATCGATAAAAACACATTTTTTCACTTCACCCTCCCTTTAAACACATTCTTAGTCTTATTCTTAAAGACAGACATAAAGTCTAATGAAATTAGGAGGTAAAGCATTGTAATATTCAACAGATCCGCCCGGTTCACTGGTATTCTTTTCTGCGTAAGATTAACCAGCCGTAATAGTGACCGGTATTAATATAATTAATAAGCTAAGAATTATTCTTATCTAACATAAAAAATAGTTTTAGTGTATGGTTTCAGGCTCTGAAGGACAATTGGCCAGCCCATGCGTCCCGACTCGTTGCAAGATTTCGGGCGAACGAAGAAAGTGACGCTTTTCACGGGGCCGTTCTTTCGCCCGACTTGAACCCTATTTAGCGTTTATGTCTCTCATTAAATAAAAAAAGGGTTTAAGGGCTAGGGATGTTAAAGGAATAGCGACGTGATTTAAAAATTATCTCAAATCTAAAGAAAACCTTACTTTTTTGAGAGTTTAAACTCTTCTGATTCCAAAAATATGCTTGAATAATATTTAAATATGAGGGAAAACACAGAAAAAACACCTTGAAAACTTGAAATTTAGGGGACAAAGGCAAATTTGCGGAGAAGATTTTTGGCGGGTTTTTCTCCTTGATACGTCACTCACGGCATCTCGCGGAAAAGCCAAGCGCGAGACTCCCGAGTCTACTAATGCGGCTCGCGCGCGAATCTGAATAAATTAGGCTTAACGCGGCGCGGCGACACTAACAGGCGTGTCACGTGAGCGACATCTAGAGTGAAAATTTCTCCTTACTACGTCATCAAACGAAAGAAAATCTCAACTAGGCCTTTTCCAAACACAAAACTTTGATTGCAATTTAATAAATTGCTACGAAACCAAATAAAAAAGTAAACATATCATAATAAACTAGATTTTTCAAGGCTTTTTTTCGCATTTTAAGTTTGAGGATGACGAAAATTATGTCACTAACACTTTAAGTAAAATATTAAGCAACAATTGAAACTGAAAGTGACAGTCTTGTTTGTAATAAATAGTTCAATAAAGCAAACGAACTATCTTTAATTTAAAACTCGAAGGAAGTCTTGTAATTTGAAACTCGTAGTATTGTTATTTGAAAATTTTCCTCCAAATTTTATTAATATTTGTCAGCTTTTAACTAATTATTAATAAAGATAATAAAAGTTTTCGAAAAATTCTTCAAAAAAAGGCATGTTTTCTTTCCCTCATAATAAAAGTCTTAAAACACAAAATTCCCTAATATCCCCATTACTCCCTAACTGCATTTATCACGCCCGAAGTAATATATTTATATAAATGATCGAGCAAGTAACTGCATTGATGTTTTTTTTTCACTACCCCTCGATGCCCAATAATAATATTTTTGCCATAGAAAATAAACAAAAGGAGTAGCAGACCAGCAGCGCAGAGACTAACTTCAAGTTTTTACCGTTCGGGCTCGTTTTAGCTGTTAGCTGTTATTTTCAGTTGTGATCATTGTTACCGGCTTTCATTTTTTTTTTTCATTTAATTTTTTGGCTTTTCCATCGGTAGCTTTGAACGTCAGTTTTGAAATACGCCTTTGCCCATGCTTTGGTTGCGGTCGGCTTTATTATTAAGCCTCACCAGAGATATATTTAATTTTAGAAGTAGGAATAGAGAACCGTTAGTGTTTAATTCAGTCCGACTCATAGCCCAGTATAGAGCCCCTCCCTCCAACACGTAATTAAAAGTTTAAAATTTCAGATTGGCTCACTTAAACTAGGTTTTTATGACGTTACTGACTGGGACGGCGAAAAATACGTAATTCCTTTTTACCTCTGTCGCTATGACCCGCCTGTTCTTTCATATCCCACCGTCCCGACGAAGGGGGTCCGGGACTTTGACGCGCCCCTAGATTACTCTGTTCCCTATTCCTACCTCTAAAATAAAATCTTTCAATGGCCTGACATTTGCTCTATACGCGGGAGGCTATAGGCAACCCCAGGCTCCGTTTAGCGAAGCTCAATCGCGTAGCGAACCTTCCTAGCATAGAAGCCATCTCCTCTGAAGTTGTTTCTTAATGGAGTAGTTGAATATGTCTATTTGTAGAGATCTCGTGAAGCGCATATGCCATCATGAATGAGATTTTCACTAGGCTGCAATGAGTCGGGCTGAAGACCTAGCCGTAATTAATGAGTTCTAAATATTATGATATCATGGCCCAAATAACAATATTTTCAAACCGCTTCTCCTCTTCAAAAGACGCGAGTTTTCTCTTAAAGGGAGGGGGAAGTGGAAATTAAAGTGATTTTTTATCGGTTCTTATAAGACCAGTCTGCATAATGAAAAATTTAGCAAATACCTCCCATTGATTTTAATATTCAAATTAGGCTAAGATTTTAAGAATAATTTTAAATAAGGACCTCCGACCAATCGCGTAACGCCGTGCCTTTTTGTTAACAAAATTCTCGTGGCACGCTCCATGTCTCGCGCCACAATTGTCACATTACGCAAATTGTTTCAAATCTCGCAATAAATTGATTCAACACGGAACGTGCCACGAGAAAATTGTTT
The DNA here is from genome assembly GCA_019434445.1 of Phalangium opilio. Classification (NCBI taxonomy): domain Eukaryota; kingdom Metazoa; phylum Arthropoda; class Arachnida; order Opiliones; family Phalangiidae; genus Phalangium; species Phalangium opilio. Next base: position 147,049 of record JAEQBA010000418.1, read on the forward strand.
ATAAAAGGACAGGGCTCTACGTGATTGGTCGGAGATCCTTATTTAAAATTATCCATGAAATTTCAAACTAATTGACGTATAAAAATCGTTCGGTGTTATTTCCTGGATAATTCACTATGCAGATTGGTCTTATAGAAGAATCAATAAAAAATTACTTAATTTTCCACTTCACCATCCCTTTAACGAGCGTCTGAATTGTTTCAAAGTATCGCGCCACAAGACCAATCATATATATATGCATAAAGTGCCATAACATCTAACAAGCATTATTACGACAAAGATTCGATACTCGATTATGAATTATCGCCATTTAAATCGAAGTTGCCAGATTTTGAATAAAGGCTGATTACTCGTGACCTATTCATCCGAATTGAATTTGGTGAAAACTTTTCAAATATGAATCGACCCCAAGGAATCCGAAAATCGCATTTATATCCTCGAGAATCCAATATTTTCAAAGTTGATAATTTTGACATTTCCGGTTTCCGGTATAAGTATGCAAAGGACAACTGTGGAACGGGTAAAATATGAAAGAGAAATGCAAAACTTTTATAACGCACTTTATTCCAGAGCGCTAGCTTGAATAGTGTTTGAAATATAGTAAAATATGTGCGAAAACTGCAACGCGCAAAGACTTTTTTAACAGTCTGTACACACTGGCTTCTAATCACCACCATCTTCTGGTCATTGTCCATCCCACATGGACACCAGTCTGTACACACTGGCTTCTAATCACCACCATCTTCTGGTCATTGTCCATCCCACATTGACACCAGTCTGTACACACTGGCTTCTAATCACCACCAGCTTCTGGTCTTTGTTTTTGCCCATCCCACATGGACACCAGTCTGTACACACTGGCTTCTAATCACCACCATCTTCTGGTCATTGTCCATCCCACATGGACACCAGTCTGCACACCTGGCTTCTAACACCACCATCTTCTGGTCTTTGTTTTTGTCCATCCCACATGGACACCAGTCTGTGCACCTGGCTTCTAACACCACCATCTTCTGGTCATTGTCCATCCCACATGGACACCAGTCTGTACACCTGGCTTCTAACACCACCATCTTCTGGTCTTTGTTTTTGTCCATCCCACATGGACACCAGTCTGTACACCATCATCATCCTTAAGGTTAAGACATACGCGGCGATCGGCCAGGGTTTCGAGAAACGTCCGGCCTCCCTAAGGGGGGGGGGCTTCCACCAAAGGTTCACGCAATTGCGCTGTTCTTATCGATAGCTGCTATTCAAAACCCTGGCTTCCACCAAAGGTTCACGCAATTGCGCTGTTCTTATCGATAGCTGCTATTCAAAACCCTTATACAGTATACTACCTATTTGAGTAAGGCGAAAAAACAGCCGTATCCTTCAATTCAAACGTCAATATTAGTCAAGTTTCTCAAGAATGTTTCGTATATTATTGTAAATATAATTTGTAAAGGATTTTGATACAAACGCAGGTTTGTTGAGTTTAAATTAACTTTTAAAAAATTTATAATTCTCATTTTTTTAATTTTAATTAGAGGTTGTGCTATAATGTAATAAAAGTAGTAAAAATGTGTTTTTGACAATTTGCCATATAGGGAAGATGAAATAATTTGCTAATTAGCGCAGCGCTGCTTTTTATTTTTGATAAAACGTGAAATATTGTTTTAAAAGGTTTCGCAGCAAAACTTTTAATGTATTTTTTAAAGATGAGATTTGAGAAACAAACAACAGCATTTATGTCATTTCACTATTTGTACACGAAATAAAATCAACTTCTCATAATTTTTCTTGAAACCTCCTACTTTATATTACTATTCTTTTTCAGATTAGGTGCCATCAGCTAGTTGGAGATATTGGGGAAAATCAACGGAGCCTTCTTTGTATCTTATCAAGAAGGAATTTACTATAAGAAGACATAAGTAGCGAGATTTTACGCTTCTACTCTTACGCCGGTGTTAGTGGACAAGTAAGCCCCACCCCTTTCATGTCCGTCATTGCTCTGCGCTTTCCCATTGGATCCCGAGGGGATAGGACATACAGACGAGAATGACGTATTCCGACTAGAGAAAAAAAAGCAAAGTAAACAGATAATGGAGGCTGCGAACGGTGCTGAAACGGTTCGCGAATGGTTTTTAATTACCATTAACAAATTAGTTGCCAAGGTTTTGAACCTAACTTGATGGTTTTTGAATATGTGTCTCTACGTGAAAATGGTTCTTTCTATAACTGTTCCTAAATCGAATCAAGTGTGCTATACTTATGATTTCATTAGTTCCAAAAACCAAACCAGGGCTTAACGAAAAGGTAAAAGAGATAGATGGTGGAAAACATAGAGTAAGATAAAATATCAAGTCCCGCCTCCGTTTCCACCCTCCCCTCACCCATGAGGGGGGATTGTCGACTATCACGCGCGCACCGGACGCTTTTTTAGGCCTTTTTTTTTTTTTACCACCAACGAACACTAGTGCTTAGCCGTGAGGCCTTGAGCACCAGGAAGAAGTGAGCGTGAGACCCTACGCGGCCCAACACCGACGGGGGCCGCTAGGTCATATGTTTGTAAACAGGGAAGGAACTGAGGTTTACTTGGGAGGTGACGGAAGGTGGAATTGGGGTAAGTCACCTCCGGCGGACACGGGACAGTCGGGACCTATAGGGTTGGATCGCCGACGTGTGTCGTATTCCCTCAAACTTTGCCGCCCAGATTTTTTAGGCCCTATAGTAAATTCCTTTTTGATCTTATTGTATACGCAGTTTCACCCTTGGTACAGTCTGGGGCATAGCACACTTCCTCTGATCCAAAACCTGTTTATTAATTGCTTGGACTAGTTTTTTAATTCAAGAAGTGGGGGTTACTGGTCCTCGGGAGCAGTTTATTAATTGCAAATCTATAGGAGAACACAGGCTGGGACCAGTTTATTATTTCAGACACTAGGGGGTCACTGGTCCAAAGGACTAGTTTAAAAAAGGTCCTTATTTCCCAGACTGATTTCATTTGGTATACAGAATTTTTGCGTCGGCTCACTGGTCCAGCGATGTTCGGTCGAAGTATCGATATAAACCCTCCCATAGCATTTGCAATGCTAGCCTATAAATTTTCGTTTACATTCTGTGGCGCCTAAATTTCTGACGGCGTCATAGAGAATATTTTTTACATTTCCCTTTGATGACACAAAAGGTTCGATTGTAGGATTGGTTTGTAAGACAGAGGGATGGGTAGTATGAGTTTGTGAGACAGAAGGCTGGGTAGTATTGGTTTGTAAGACAGAGGGTTGGGCAATGGGTTTGTGAGACAGAAGGTTCAGTGGTATGGGTTTGTGAGGCACGAGGTTCTTTGATACGGAATTTTTTTTACGTTACTTGTTTTTTTATTCAGCTTGGAAATAGTACAATAAGTAGGCTTGTGGTGTACACCGATTTTGTAAAAAAAAAGGAACAGTTCATATTTCGTAATAGAAAAAAATGTCAAACAGTTGATACAATAATTGAAAGAAATTATCAAACAGTTAATTCAATAATTGAAACCGATTATCAAACAGTTAATTCAATAACTGAAACCGATTATCAAACAGTTAATTCAATAACTGAAACCGATTATCAAACAGTTAATTCAATAACTGAAACCGATTATCAAACAGTTAATTCAATAACTGAAACCGATTATCAAACAGTTCAATTATAGCTATTTCAGTAATAGTAACAAATATCGGTCAGTTAATACAGTAAGAGAAAAATGCTAGCCTAAACAATAACTACCCCAATTTTACCTTCAATCTCGCAACAGCAGCTAAATTAAAAGTTTTAAGCGCTTACATCCAAAGTACAAAATGCTATGGATTAAGTCGCAAAAGTTCAGGTTTAATTGTTCGGTGGGTTGAAATCAATGAAATATTTAAAAATATAGGACTTTTGGCAAAAGTATAGGATTTTATAGGACACTTTAATAGGTATTATAGGACCTCGGGGGCCCTGTCTCACCGCCGGCTTTTCTTGCTTGCTAATTGGTTCGTTTTAAGCTGGGTTGCCAAAGAGAGTTTCGGAAAGTCAAGGTTCCTTGTAGTTTGATTAAAATGTTTTTGCAGAACATCAGATAACCACTCATCGGCGTTTTCGCCAGAACTCCGTTCATTCTTCATAGTTAATTTACTAATTTGTTTCTCTCGTCTACCTCTGCGTCTACTAAGTTTTCGCTTTAACATGGTCATGTCCGATTTGGTCTTTATCAATTCACGAAGAATTTCATCATGGCTTAAAGTTTTAAACGATGTTATTCTACTTTTTCCTTTTTTCTTTTGAAATATCACGCAGCGAAAGTAACTACGAAGCTTAACGCAGTTACCACACCTTTTCATTTGAGAAAGAAGGCAGCCTGAAACGTGTCGTATTGTATTAGTCGCCCAACACCTTACACCATTAGGAACAGCTTTTCGCTCGAAAATATCTTTATACGTTTGTTCGTGATTTCCCGAGCATATTTTAATCTTATCCAATTTTTGCAGTAAATTGGTCAAATCTTCTGGGCAGGTTAATTTTGCGGGTAACTCCGGTAACAGCGCGTGTTCTTTTATAGTGTGATTCAATATTCGTAGGGTAAAACTGAAGTCAAGGCCTACAGTTATTAAAGCTAGCACAGATCCTATTTCGTAATTAATCTTTGATAGTTTTAAACCTCCTGGATCGTAACCAACAGACCAGTCCTTTGGGAACTCGTAGAACTTAAACATGCTCTCGATAACAGTTGTATTATGAACTGTCTCTTCATAAACGAATGATTCAATAGGGCTTGAGATGTTCATCATTTGATTAGAGGTGTTAACTTGGTGTGAAATCTTTTGAGCTCCGTAATAGTTATGATCCAGAATTAATGATGACATACAGGAACTGTTTTGGTTCATAATGTAGTATATCGCCACAATTGGAACGTTCCGTTTGCATCCTCTCATGTTTAACTAAATCCTCCTGTGGTTCGAGAATTAATGATGCAGTTGATGAAGATTTAACATCATAAATATATGAAATCAATGTTATTAAATACTCAACAACAGAGTTTTATAATGACATACAGGAACTGTTTGTGGTTCATGATGTAGTATATCGCCAGAATTGGAACATTCAATTTGTATCATCTCATGTTTAACTAAATCCTCCTGTGGAGTAATATTTGGTTCCAAAAGAACAGCTGATTTGTCTTGAGTGTTCTGCCTTAGAATTGACACTGGTTTGATATTTTGTCGGAATATTTTAATTACAGTTGGCTCAACAGTAGGGTCTTAAATATATTTTAAATCAGATGTTAAAAATATGTTCCACTATATAAATAAGAATTTCGTTATTTTCCAAGCCTCTTAAAGACTATAGTCTCTCATAACGTGAAAAGTATTTTTATTTTGCAGCAATGTAAGGTTTACAAAAACATTACCCTTAAATTCTTAAAGTAAACTGAATATCATATTATATGAGCTCATAAATTGTATTGTTTTCAGGTTTTATAATAATAACAAGGCTTGTGTTTATTCAGGTTCCTTTTTAATGACAAAGTCCTCGATCTGGATTCTCAATCGTGGATAAGAAAAAACACCATATTCGGCGAGTTGCTTCGGAGATAGCCTTTCCAATGAAACATGGGAAGCTCGCAGTTTGAAGTTTTGGAGGGAACATCTCGTACCTTTATGTTGAAACAAATCGTATTCATTTGCAAAAGCGGTTTTGCAAATGTAGCATTCTTAAATGACAGGTTTCACATCAGTGCTTGAACAGTTTTCATATCTTCGAGAAGTTTCGAAATATTTGTCATACAAATGATTAGATTCTTCGTGTGCACGACGGGATGTTTCGGAAAGGAAACACAGACTACATTTAGAACACTTGAAAGATTTCGCCCGGCAGTGTACCAATTTATGTCTTTTCAGATCTGAGCCACATTTGAAGGCCGAACCGCATTCCGTACATTTGAACGGTCTTTCATCAGTATGCACAATTTCGGAGTGTTTCTTTAACGAGTAAGTGTCTTTGAAGGTTTTGCCACACTGTTCACAAGAAAAGGGCCTTTCGTTCTGGTGAACATAAATCTTGTGACGACTTAAATTGGTTTTGTTTTTAAATTTATCGTCACAAAAGTCGCATTGAAATGATTTAGTTGTCATATGAACTCTTCTCTTGTGAGTGTTTAAAAACGTTTTAATTTGGAAAGAACGCTCCCAATATTCGCAATTGAATGGTTTATCCTCCAAGTGCGTAGCCTCGTGCAAATTTAGACTCGATCTCAATTTGAAAGATTTATCACACTTTTCGCATTTAAAAGGTCGCTCCGAAGTCTGAAGAACCTCATGAGTTTTTAGATCCCGCAATCTTTTAAAGGTTTTATCGCATTCAGAACATTTGTGGAGTTTCAAGTGAAGGTCATGCTGTGATTTGTAACTAGTGTTACACAAATCATACTTGGACATGTGAGTGAGTTGATGTTCCTTCAAATTAACTTTCCTTTTGAAGGTCATCTGACACACTTGGCATTTAAATGGGCGTTCGGACGAGTGTATGAGTTTGTGTTTTTCCAAGTCCCTTTTGCCTTTGAAGTCCTTCTGACACAGTTCACATTGAAACGGGCTATCAGATGAGTTTTCAAGCTCCGTAACTTCTTCAACATTGTCAGTGTTTTCAGCTGGGGGATGAACCGAATCAGCTTCTTCTGAAGTGCTAATCTCGTCATCATCGTTCTTAATGATGATTGGCCATTTTAATAAAACGTTTGAAGGCGTTTCTGAATTTTCCACCTCATCCGAGTCCGGCTTCTCAGTCTTTATGAATTTAATTGGACGAAACATATTCTACTAAATGATATTAATTACTTTATATTTCTTATCTCTATGAAGATGACACCGAAATAAAATTACGCTCCAGTCGGTTACAACTTACAAATTGTCGGTTTCAAAAGGCGTACACAGAGGCCATAGCGATCATTGGTCTTGAGAAATTATTCTTCAATGTAAGCTTTAGCTCGTTTATTAAAATGCGATGTAATTTTTTATCTTTGACATAATAAGAGACGTGTTACTTAGATTTATGATGTTACACACTTTTTCGCGTAAAATATCTACAGTCTGAAGTCCGAACAAGCGTGGGAAATAAGGCGGCGGCACAGGGCAAATGACCAGTTTAAAAATTGCCTGGACCAATGGTTTGAAAATTAAATCGGAGGGGGGTCAGTGGTCCACGAGACTACTAAGAAAATTCAACGGTAACCAGAGTACTGTTATAATTATCCAGTAATATCCACTCCTTTAGTTTAGCAGACGACACGCCCTGGGCAACGGTCATGGACCAGTTTATTTATTCCATGCCAGGGGCGGGGGGTCGCTGGCCTAATACCAAGTTTTAAAAAAATTCCTTTTTCCCACCGTGGCCCGAACACTTTTTTCGAAGCAAATTATGAATAGGGACTATGGAATTCGGGCTTATCTCCACCCCCAGCTAGATAGTGTCCGTACAGGAACAGGAGACCCAGACCTTTTCCCCCACCTTGATACCTAGGATGTGAAATGTGGTCTGGTTTTATTGGGGGGTTAGATACTATGAAATTATTTTTTGTCCTGTTCCAAAAAAACGTCTGATTAAACTCAAATAAGTTATTTTTTATAACAAGGGCAAAAATAATTTTGCAATTCTCCGTGTGTTTTCCAAAGTGCTAAAGTTGTACAGCACCCAACAACGATCTAAAGGCTGATTTACATGGTTTCTAAAAATCTGCTTGTGCGTGAACTTTTCGCTAGTAATTTACGTTTTTACATGCTCAAGCGCAAGCTTCAATCATTTTGATTTACATGCATTTAAAAATATATTTTAAGATATAACTTGAAATTGTTCAGATTTTCGTTAAGCCTAATGTTTCAAACTTTTCTTACGCCTAATTTTATAAATACGTGTTTGGACTAATTATTCAAATATGTGTTTGATATTCATAACGTCAATTCGGTACATTTGCCATTTCAAAGAGGCCAGATATATAACTAATATCCAGTTAAAATTTAGTCAAAATGATTAAAAACGGATATTTCATTTTTGGCGGTAGCTTTTTTTTTGGCGCTTGCTAGAAAAAAAAACAAATTCTTTTTGGTTGCGGATTGAGCTTGTTAAAAACCAAACCAAGGAACAAGCAAAGCTACAAGCAGTCATGTAAATGGCCGAGCTTGAGCTTGTGCAGAAAAGATTTGAAATATTTCAAACAAACTCCTGTTTTTACGAGCTACAAGCGTGCATGTAAATGAGCCTTAGTTACGAAGAGTGCCACATAAACTTGAAAAATGCCAGCCCAATTCAATGAAATGACCACGACACTATAAGGTCCCATTTCTAATACAGCTTAAATGGTTTCATTTTCCATAAATCGTAGAAAATCAATACAATCATAAATAAACTCATGCAGTAACAATTTCGTTTGCCAAAAAAAAACTAAATCCATCAAGTTACTGGTCTATTGAAGGTGTTCCCGATGTCTATGGGATTTCGAAAGTAACATCACCGCGACTAATCGCCTCCTAGTGAGGGAAGGCTTTCTGTACATGTAAATATTTACGAAAACCGGTTCAGAAGTCTTAAAACTGAAGGAAGTCCGGGACAATATATACTCATACGCAAAAATCAAACAATGCGAAATTCTTCATCTATACCACAAGTTTAATACTGATTCCACACTCCTACAAACACTTATAAGATACGTTGCACAATTCCTTTTAGAACCCAAGCTTTATGCTGAATTTGAACTTGTGCCACGATCTTTGAACGATCAAAGCTGTCGCTTTTACCAGTCCCCTTTACGATTGCATTATCCATGGAATCGCGTGCAACGCCTATTCGTGTGCATCCCACTAAATAACAAGCGAACTAAATATCTAGGTATGATATTTCATAATCATGCGGAGTAAAAATGTGCAAATGTTTCTACGAGAGTTTTAAATACAGTTTAATTTCATTCTGATCGTTGACGTAAACCTCTTTTATCTTTTAAGATTACTTCCACCTTGATGCTAATTCTCCAATACGTTTATTCAAATGACGAATTACTTTCTGAACTTTCAAGTGATATTTCGGTACTGTGTATAGATCGCGATATTCAAATTGAATGTGAGAAACGAGGAAAGGCAAGTTACAAGAACTTCGCGACTGCTACAAGATACGACTTTTCAAGATCTCATGTACAAGAGGTAAAAGATACCGAAGATTGCGAATTGGTTCAAATTTACGCTTACAATCGCCATGGCGCTAATAATCCACCTCCAAGACTCGTTGAAAGCATGATTCAGGCTCTTCCAGCCATGATCAAAAATATTTTGATCAGTCATGATTCAGGGAAAAGTATAGTATATATAATTTACCAAGAAAAATTTTCAATTTTGCTTAGAAACAATTTTTATCAAAATCAACTTCCCAGGAATGTATCGATATTTATATAAGCACAAGTTAATAGTGCACTAACATTAATGATGTCATTATTACCTTGTGATTTGGGATATCAGGAATACATATATTTCTTCTACTTGGTCATTTTCTAGGCCTTTCTGCTTGAATTAAAGGGGAGGAGGTGTAGAAATCGTCACCCCTGATGTCATACGTATTATATTTCCAAGGGGGGCGCATGCTAAGAACGAGTTTTTGAGATTTTTCGGATCGCGCCTGGAGAGAAATTTTTTCCATGGCAGTGACGTCATACGTGGGCAGAATTCGTAGGGACTCGCATTTCTTGGTAGGCTTATTTTTACAAAAACATGTCTGTCAGATGCTTAATAAGAAAATGCTGGTTCAGTTCTTCGTAGTCGAAAAAATACACACTATACTTCAGAATATGATGGCACTATTTAAATTTAATTGGGATTTAAATATATATATGGGTATATATGGATTAAGGAACATTATTATTTTTATTGTATAATTAGAGATGTGAGTCTGTAATTTACCAAATACTGCGTAAATTACCGATTTATATCTTACCGTAATTTTAGAATGGTAATTTGCCAGCAGGTAAATTACGTAAATTACCGCGGCAATAAGCCTGTGAAAACAGAAAATACAGTATAAAGGCAGTTTTGGTTATTCCAAAATTTTAATCGGTAATTTACAAGGTAAATTACCATTTTTAAAAATTACGGTAAAACTAACAAGAAAATGTAGAAGATTATCTTTTACAGGGAGCCCAGCCAAAAATTTAAATTCCTTATAGAAAAATAGGATTCTTTTCTGGAATTAAAGGATTTTATAGGAGAAAAAAATGTGTTTTTATAGGAAAGTATAGGAATAAAAATGATCAAATATAATACTATTTTGGCTTAAACCATGTAAAAGATCTTATAACAAATTATAAATTGTTTACTTTGAAAAGAGGAACTTATTTAAAATAAAATATATAAAAACATCCTGAGCAAACTCCGCTATTTCGTAGTCTAGTCAAATGTAATCTCCAAAAAATAGCTAAAATTTTATAAATTTGAGGCTAAACTGTACGAAAACATTGACTAAGTCGGCAACCGTTTGACTTCGGCCGCTTTTCAAATCGCCATCGCCATCTAAACGGAAAAAAAAGCTTCGGCTCCAAGCCCGACTCCCGAGCCGAGTCTGGGAAAGCAGAGAGGGAAAGAGAACGCGACTCTTGTTGCTTGCCCACGTTTGACGTCATAAATCGGGAAATAAAGCCTCTCCATCCCCCCTTCGTAAAAGCAGATTTTGCTGCTTTTAGAGAAGCGGGAATGCTCCAACCTAATAGTGCATTTTTCTATAGTAACCTTGTTATATTTCAACTTGGAAACCACGTGATATTGACCCGCGCCATGACTCCCGCGACCCATGAGCGCCGAACCCAAATGAAAAACAAGTTCTCTTTGTGTTGTGAACGAGTAAACTTGGGGTCGACGGTGGTCCTGTATATGTGAATAGCCAATGAAACGCCAGGAAGCTGGAGCTGGCGGTTTTTCAAAGTTTTAAGCCCTTCCCCTTACCTTCAATCAGACATTAGTAGACGGTCTATGGCCTCTTAAAGATTCCAAGTGGAAAATAGTCTATGTATTCCTGGTATCACTAATATTTAAACCTGACATTTGTTCACAGTTAAAGTATGCGAAAAGGTTAAACTCATGTTGCAAGAATGGAAACCGAGAATAAGTAACGAAAATGCTAACACGCTCTCTGAAGCTGGAGTTCACGACGCCACTAAAATGGCTAAAAAACCTTTAAAAACTTATCTGTAGTTAACCTATTTACTATTTTACGACATCGTTAAGGCAAGAGCTTCAAAGAGAGGTATTCCACTCTTTTAAATGATATGTCCATTGGTGACTTAAAAATCGGATATACGGACGGAAATTGGACCGAAATAACAGCTCGCCATTTTGTAAAGGGCTTGCTAGGCCTTAGAAGTATGAAGTTTACGTTATCTTTGATGTCATTTTAATAATTTGAAACGCGTCGCATTTTAGGACCACCAAAGTTAAGCCATCGAATCAATCCAATGTTGCGATTTTATAAACATTGCGACAGCAGACTCATGGTATGAACGTAACGTTATAATACAGTGTTTCATGACTTTGGCAATATTTTAATTTTAATTACTCACTAAATAGCTTAAGGAATACCGTCCAAAGAGTATTTTCGATTTGCTAATGGAGCCATTGTAAACTTGACACTCGAAAGCATTTCAAAACGCCTTGGATTTATCATTTCATTAAGTAATTATAAATCATTGTCAAGAATGTATACATAGTACCAGTTAAGAATGCACATATTGCCATATAACCTGGCAAATAGTTAAGCGCTAATAGAGTAAAGATGAGGGAACTATTTATCGCGCGTATGTGATTCGGTTTAGTAACCTGGCTCCAAATGTTAATTGTGATGTTGGGAAGAATGGTGTTACAATTACCCCGCTTTGTGGTACACTTCTCTCGAAGAGAAGTATTATATATTTCCGGTGCTACTATTTATACATTCTCGTAATTACGACTTAATGAAAGATCTTAATTTATTTGGAGATGTTTGAAATGCAGCTGATGGCATGGACATGTTTACCATTTGCGCCCACGAGGTTGCTTTTTATGGTAAATCTGTATTTTGCAATTTTTTAAGCGAAAGCGACTTAAAGGTGTTTGAGTATTTGGACGACTTAATTCATTATCACAATGATGGTTACGCGAGGGAGAGAAATTACAAACAAGCTTGTCCTGTTGTACAAGATATACAGCATACCTTCAGGTTCGTTGAAGTTTATGTTATATATATATAATGGACCCTATTCAAAAGAGGGAAGGGGTCGCGGTATCGTCCGCTTGACTTTGGGTTGGAACATCTGGCATGTGGATCCAAAGTTGTTAGACAGGGCTTCGAAGTTAGCTGTCCACCCAAAGTTCTTAGGTTTGAAGCCATATCTGACGTCATTGGATTCACATATAGTATGTTCCGAATTAAGGAAACCAGGTGGCCAAAACACCAGGCTCTTGAAAAGGTTCTATTGGTGCTCTACTATTACAGGTGGGTTGCATCGCCGCCATATTGGCTAAGGTATAACGACCCAGATGGCTTAGGTTTTATACGAGTTCTTGCATAAGTTCATAAGATATGTTCCATAACTTTGTCAATGGTTACTGAGAGCTTGTCATGAAATGACGTAAGTGAAACGTCATAGAGACTCGAAAAAAGCAACGCCTGGTGAGACGCTGTCAAAGCCTTAGAACAGCCTAATTAGGAAGATGGACTGCAAATACGAGTGTACTCAATTGTCGCGTCGTTCTTGAACTATAGCTCTCAAAATCTCAATAAGTCTCTAGCATTACGAAGTATAGGAATGTCATACTTATGAAACATATCTTATAAACTTACGATTGTTCCAATCACAATCGCTGCTTTTACTGTTCATAATTTTTGCACAAATATGTACTGAGGAATATAAAGGATATACTCGAGAAATCAGAACAGTCATTCATAATTCTAGCTTTGTTATACTACTTCTGGCAGCCATATTGAAGGATTTCTGTCTTCCCCCGTATTCAACCCACCAGTATGGCCGTGTAAAATATCTCAGGAATTTAACCTCCTCCCCAACCCAAAGCTCTCTGTAGGTCTGACATTTACCATACAAATTATTTTACCGTCAGTGATACAGCGGCAACATTTTGCTCAACACAACTATTAATTTGATCTGTTGTACAGGTTCATTTACTTGTGGTTGTACATTGTATAGCATCAAGCGTTCAAGTATAAAAGTATTGCAATTAACTCTAATAGGACAAAAATAACCTTACCGGAGAATCCTAAAGCAGTCCTGATGTTTAGTCACGGTCGTTCGTTCAAGAAAGTCTGTTCCATTTTCAACTTAATGAAGGATTCTGTAGCACCATTGGCTTCAAATTATTGCTCCAGTCAACGTGAGACGCAGAAATCCAGCAGCATTAGTCCATTTAACGCCAATTTAGTTCTGGCACATTACAAGTGTCGCGTAAACGATTCAGATACTTTCAAAGTGGAACCAAGGGTTAAAGGCTGCCACTCCTCCATTTGTGACTTCAATACTTTTCAAGAATCGTTTCGCGATGACGAAGTATTGTGATACGGACGTTATTTGAAAACGAACCGCGGGCGAACACTAAATGGCTATTTGATTAAAATTAATTTGATTATACTTATATAAATTGTCTCAACTTTATTCGTCACTCGCCCATGTGCGGCTCACCCTAAATTACCGCCAGAAAGTAGCAGACAGCTTCGTTAGAATCGTTACTCAGGAGCAGGGTGGGAAATAAGGATTTTTCTTTCAAACTGGACATTGAGCCAGCGGCCCCTCTGGCCTGGAATAAATCAACTGACCACTGGCCAGGGCGCGTCGCCTGCTAAATTGAAGAAGTGGATAATTAAAATATATGAGCTAATGCCTGGACCCTGGAACCCTTGAATTTTCTTAGTGGTCCTGTGGACCACTGACCCCCTCCGATTTAATTCTAGAGGGCCGGTAGGCCCTTCTAGATAAGATCCCACACCCTCCCGTAATGTTAAATGAAAATTCACAGATTTTCGCCGATTTTCCCATAGGAATAACATGGGGTTTTTGGTGCTCCTGTACATCGAATCATTTACAAACTACATAGCCGTTAGCTTTCGGAATACTTTTAAATTAAAAAGTAACTATTCAAGGTGTGCCTTTTTCAAGTTTCATCAAATTTAATTAAGTCTAAGTATGTTAATTTAATTAAAAATGTAAGTACCTCAAAAGATTATTCTACAGCAGACGACGCTAATTGTTCGTTACTCTACAGTAGACGACGCTTATTTGCCATTTCACCGCCTTGAAACTTTAACTTAATATTTTTCAATAAATATAACACTATATTTATTAAAAACTTCTCTGGCGGGTCTAATTTTCATTTAATTATGTGTCTCGGTTGAAATTCTATACTTAAGATACCTTTTTAATTTATATTTTAGATGTTAGTTTCGACCAAGGCTTAAGTTGCCTTACTTAGGCCATGGATTTATAATAGAAGCTTACGCATCATGGATATTTCCCTGTAGCCTTCAGTAAGGCATTTTGATTTTAAACACATTTATGGCACAGAAATTCGCGCGGGTGGGGACTGGGCGGCTGATGACGTAGAAATTGAGGCAAACTTTTTACTTTTGGCGCGCGTGCGCGCGCGCTATTCAAAATTAGAACTCGATCACGTGAAAAACTTCAACCCCCCTCTGAATTTGCCTCAAATTCTACGTCACAAACGCGCGTGCCAGGCTGGTACTATTTCAGACGAGGAATAAATGTTGCGCGCGTTTTAAGGTGAGTGAAATATCCAGGAAGCGTAAGCTTCTATTATAAATCCAAGCTTAGGCAGACTATTGAGTGAGTCTATGCAATGGGTGATTGTAAAAGCTGGAAGGATAGATGGATCAGTGTTGGAAATAAGGATATTTTTAAAACTGGACCTGTGGCCTAGGTATTTTAATTAAAATAACTGTCCACGGTGCCAATCACTGTAAACGTACAAGGGCAGTGCACGCAATGTCATGGATAATTGCAATCGTAAAGTGGACTGTAAAAGATACGGCTTTGATAGTTTAAAATCGTGGCAGGTTTGTTTTAAAATTGACTATAAAGCTCGGGTTCTAAAACGAATTGTGAGCTGTATCTTATAAGAATTAGTAGAAGTGTAGAACCATTTTTAACCTCGTCCTAGAAGTGGAAAATTTCGCATTTCAGGCAAAAAATTGTTTTATAATAGAATAATACAAATGCAGACTGAAGGAACAGATATTATATAAAAAAGGACTTGGTTTGCCCAAGCCTAAAAATCAAAACGATAAGAGTTTTTTCCAGTTGACTGAAGCGCGGATATTTTATTTTTCTATATAATTTTAAAGACAATCTGTATTTTACTACTCTTTAATTCAATCTCCTGATTTTACTGGTAATGGATTTATTTCCTATAAATTAATTGAAATAAAAAATCTTATCTCAGATTTTTCAACAACAATTTCCATTTTCGTAAAAATTTTATCATGAAAAATCTGAAATAAGTAATATTTTATTTCAATTAATTTATAGGAAATAAATCCATTACCAGTAAAAACAGGAGATTGAATTAAAGAGTAGTAAAATACAGATTGTCTTTAAAATTATATAGAAAAATAAAATATCCGCGCTTCAGTCAACTGGAAAAAACTCTTATCGTTTTGATTTTTAGGCTTGGGCAAACCAAGTCCTTTTTTATATAATTTTTAAACTGGTCTAGGCAATTTTTAAACTGGGCATTTGCCTTGTGCCACCGCCTTATTTCCCATGCTGCTCAGGAGTCACTGTCAGCCTTCCTTCATCGGTTCATGCTCCTCCCCCTTCAATCTACTCACGTGCAGGACTAGAAATAAGACAACTCATCCATGAAAAATTCCTCTTCAATTCAATCTCGCGCTAAATTTGAAAATTCAAGAGTGGCGCCTCTTTTTAAGGTAGAAAAAAAAATAAATAAAATATGAAAATCATGGAAATTTTACTTCTTAAACTTTTTCTGAAACGGGGCTCTTGAGGTTAATCACGTTAGAATGGAAACTGTTCGATCAGGGTATTGTTAATGGCTGTTTTAAGAAAATATATCACCTCTTTTAAGGGTGTAAATTATTATAAAATTAACATATTCCTTGGTCTGAGCATAGCCTCCTGGATCACGCTACTAGCGCTATAGAAGCCCGTCCAAAGAATTATTTTCCTATGCTAAAAGCGCGTATTCGATCGTGGATTTTCACTAGAAAAAACAAAGCCGTCAGCTTTTAACATGGCGCTTTATAACTTAGAAAAAAACCCTAATAAAACCAGTTTTAAGTTAATAATTTTGCTATATTCCGAGTCGCTTAAAGAATATATTGTCTTTCATAACATGAAAAGTATTTTTATTTTGTTGAAATGAAAATGTTTAAATTCTCAAAGTAATATCATATTATATGAGCTCATAAATTAATATATTTTCATGTTTTATAATGAAACAGCTTGTGTTTATTCAGGTTCCTTTTTAATGACGAAGTTCTCGATTTGTATTCTCAATCGTGGATATGAAAAAACACCATATTCGGCGAGTTGCTTCGGAGATAACCTTTCCAATGCAACATGGCAAGCTCGCAATTTGAAGTTCTGGAGGGAGCATCTCGTACCTTTATGTTGAAACAAATCGTATTCATTTGCAAACGAGGTTTTGCAAATGTAGCACTCGTAAATGACAGGCTTCACATCAGTGCTTGGACAGTTTTCATATCTTCGCGAAGTTTCGAAATATTTGTCAAATAAATGATTAGATGCCTCGTGTGCACGACGGGATGTTTCGGATGGGAAACACAGATGACATTTAGAACACTTGAAAGATTTAGCACGTAAGTGTACCATTTTATGTTTTTTCAAATATGAGTCACAATTGAAGGCCGAACCGCATTCCGTACATTTGAATGGTCTTTCATCAGTATGCACAAATTTGAAGTGTTGCTTTAACTTGTAAGGGGTTTTGAAGGATTTGCCACAGTGTTCACAAGAAAAGGGCCTTTCGTTCTGGTGAACACAAATCTTGTGACGATTTAAATTGCTTTTGTTTTTAAATTTAGCGTCACATAAGTCGCATTGGAATGATTTAGTTGTCATATGAACTCCTCTCTTGTGCATGTTTAATTTATATTTATTTTGGTAAGAACGCTCGCAATGTTCGCAATTGAATGGTTTATCCACCAAGTGATTAGTCTAGTGCAAATTTAGACTCGATCTCATTTTGAAAGATTTATCACACTTTTCACACTTAAATGGTCGCTCCGAAGAATGAAGAACCTTATGATTTTTTAGTTCCCGCAATCTTTTAAAGGATTTATCGCATTCAGAACATTTGTGAAGTTTCAAGTCAAGGTCATGTTGTGATTTGTAACTAGAGTTACACAAATCATATTTCGACATGTGAGTAAGTTGATGTCCTGTCAAAGCAGATTTCCATTTGAAGGCCCTATGACACAATTGACATTTAAATGGACGTTCGGACGAGTGTTTGACTTTATGCGATGCCAATTCAGAATTGCGTTTGAATGCCATTTGACAGACTTCACATTTAAATGGACGTTCGGACAAGTGTATGAGTTTATGTTGTGCCAAGATCCTTTTCGTTTTGAAGGTCTTCTGACACAGTTCACATTGAAACGGACGATCAGAGGAGTGTATGATTTTATGTTCTGCCAATTCCATTTTGCGTTTGAAGGCCATCTGACACAGTTCACACTGAAACGGACGATCAGACGAGTGTATGAGATAATGTGTTGTCAAGTAACTTTTGCGTTTGAAGGCCTTCTGACACACTTCACATATAAATGAACCTTCGGACGAGTGTATGAGCTTATGCCGTGTCAAGCCACTTTTGCCTTTGAAGGTCGTCTGACACACTTGGGCGTTCGGACGAGTGTTTGACTTTATGCGATGCCAATTCAGAATTGCGTTTGAATGCCATGTGACAGACTTCACATTTAAATGGACGTTTGGACAAGTGTATGAGTTTATGTTTTGCCAAGATCTTTTTCGCTTTGAAGGTCTTCGGACATACTTGACATTTAAATGGGCGTTCGAACGAGTGCGTGAGTTGATGAACTGTCAAACCTTTTTTCAATTTGAAGGTCATCTGACACACTTCACATTTAAATGGACGTTCGGTAGAGTGTATGATTTTATGTTGTGCCAAGTTTCTTTTCAATTTGAAGGCCTTCTGACACGATTCACATTGAAACGGGCTATCAGATGAGTGTCTAAGCTTATGCTTTGTTAAAAGTGAATTACTATTAAACGACAAGCCACAGACGTCACATTTACAAGGCTTCTCAGCATTGTGTGTTTGTCTGTCATTCATTAAAGGGGATAACCTCCTTTGTTCCTGATTCCCCGTAATTTCTTCCGGTGGGGGATGAACCGAATTCGCTTCTTTAGAAGTGCTAGTCTCGTCGTCATCGTTCTTAATGATGATTGGCCATTTCACTAATGCGTTTGAAGGTGTTTCCAAATTTTCCACCTCATCCGAGTCCGGCTTCTCAGTTTTTATGAATTTAATTGGGCGAAACATTCCAATAAATGATCGTAACTACTTAATTTTTATGAAAATGGTATCCAAGAAATTAGTCTTTACTCGGTTACAGATAACAACGTCAAGGTTTCAATAGACTTGAAGAACGGCCATAGTGATATATTTCATCGTTGCATGGTCTTGAGTCTGGATTCTTCCGTGTTTTTACCTTAAACACCATAGGACCTTTTGTCTGTCATAATGAAAAAAGATTTTACTTACTGAACTTGTGAAATCGCACTAACTTTGATTTCATTCACATTCATTCAATGATATAAAATGTTTTTACAATATATTTACGTACAAATTCTGAGAAATTTGATTTCCAAGCTAAGAGCAAGGCTAAAGACACTCCATTCTCCAGGGCCACCGTATATAAGACTGGCTGGTACATAGCCAGGAGATGGTTATCTTGACTACTGGGCTTAACGCAGCACGAGCAGTGCCATCGACCTCTCTTTCTCAAGAGCACTGGTCTTTCGGGATTTTAAAGAACAAGATGCCCTAGCCCATATTTACACCACATCGTTTACGTTCTCTCGCTGCCCCAACTTCAATAGCTCTTTAAATAAATTTCTCTCTTCGTGGTTTCCCCCCGACACGAGAGATGAGGGGAAACTTTGATAGAAAATTTCTGATCTGTCGGTTCATTGCGCATCCGATCACGCGCTTCACGAGGCAAGCTGCTCGCGCCACGGTCGGTTTAAAAATGGGTCGCGCCAAGCCAAAAATTCAGTTTTTCTAAGGGGTTTTTCTTTGGGAAACCGATGAAAACTTATATTTTCATTTCAAAATGTGTAACTATTGCATTCTGGAATGAAACAAGTATTTCCCCTAACACGGTTGCACGACTTAGTTCTTTGCTTGAAGTTTACATATTTCAAGTTTTTCGTCAATATCTCACTCCAGAATGAGTACCAGACGACGCGTTCTTCAAAACTACAAAGATAAATTTGTTGTCTATTCTGCCGCGAAGCTGCATCTCCTGCCCTCGCGTTAGATTTTTACTCCTACTCCAAACTTTGATAGAAAATTTATTGAAGCACCTATAAACTTTATCCTGGCGAAGTATCTTCTAATATATGGCTACGTGGCAACGTGAATCACATGTCGCCAACTCCCTACTTACTTCCTCTCTTCAGTTATTAATACTACTACTACTATTACAATTCCGGTAAAACTATTAGTCCCATCGATACTATGTAGCTAAGAAGAAACCAATAGACCTAAGGGCAAAATCGCCAAAAGCGCGCGACTGTAAAAAGAAATCGCCGTCGCCCGCACCGACTGCTTCTATCTCCTTTTCCTCTCTAATAAAGAATAGCCAGTGTGTAGCCAGAGGGTAGCGCGAATCCAACCCCCGTTTTCGCAGTGGCGTCGCTAGGCCTTTTGTGGGGGATCCCCCCAAATTTGAAACAACCCCCTCAAAAAAATTCGTAAACCCTACCAAAATATTGCTCGTAGCCCCCTAAATTTTAAAGCAATATATAGAAAATTATAGATTGGTTAATTTTTATCTTTGTAAAGATGAATTTCAAAATCGAAATGTATTAGTTTGAAGAAAAAAATATAGTGAAAACCATTCAACAAATGAAGACATGTAAAATTTTTCACGTTCTTTGGAAGGGAGTCCCAGTAGTGGCGATTAAAAGCAAACCAAAACTAAAACAAAACTTAAGACATTAAGACAAGTGAAATTCCTTCATCCACAATTGTTTAATAGTCAATAAATTCGGATCCCTAAAAGTTTGTATATCTTTAGAATACGAATACTTTCAGGAGAGACACAAATTTTCGGATAATTATAAAGGTCTACATATATTCCAAATAACTAATTAAGCAAACTTTCATTGCTAATTTCTTATAATAACTTTCAAATAGTTGATCCAGATTAGCCCCACGTCCCTCTCCCAAATTTCAAACTCTAGCGATGTTACTGCATTTTCAACCCCCGCTCGTGTCTCAAGTATCATTTCTGGATCCTCACCTTACAACCCTTTGTAGGCTAGCCAGCTTAACATCGGACTCTCAAACCAAAGGTCCCGGATTCAATCAGAGATGGTGGTGGTGAAGAAAAATAACATCTATAAATTTAAAAAATCTGACATAAAATTTGGAATTACACACAAACGCGTAATTTCGGTACTAAATTAGGCATTTTGACATCGGAAGTACATTTTTATTTAAAAAATTACCCATTCTGAAACTTTGGACTTTTTCCTTTTTCAGTCTCACATCTTGTCCTTGTTAATTTTGAGTGAGTTAATTGGATACAGAATCTGCTCTATCTGACACTACACCAACGATTTAGATTGTTTATCGTTAATTCACTTTCATTCTAAGAGCTGCATTGTTTCATGCTCGCTAGTAGCGGGCAAAACACACTAAAAATCCGCTTTCGCTACACGCTTGAGTCGTTTTCATGCTCGCGAAAGCAGAAATATTCCGCTGAAAGTTAAAAGCTTAAGCGGATTTTCTCTCTCCGCGCCGATCAAATCGAAACAGATATTTCCCGCTTTAGCTTTTCAAATCCGCTAAAGCTCAACACCACGTGACTTATTTCAGCCATTCAGAGCGATTCTAAAATATAGTTTTGGCCTCCCCGCACAGACATGGCGTCATCTGGTAACAAATGAGCAAGCATGAAAATAAAAAACGCGTATAGCGGAAGCGGAAATCCAAATAATCTAGCTGTCAAAAATGCCCGCGAAATTTGAAAGCTTACGCCGGATTTGCCCGCTACTAGCGAGCATGAAAATGCACCTTAAGACCTACATTGTTTCTACAGTAAATCATAATTCTATAACGAAAACGTATGGGTGTTAAAATGAAAGAGAGTATAGCATCATCTTCTTCTAAATGTTTCTCCTCCAAACAGGAACAGAATAGAGTCATGTCTTATTTTGATTTTATTCATGGTCCGAGTCGGGTTGCGGGAAGAGACAGAAATCGCGATAGAATATGATTTAAGTCTAACGACAAATGCGCCATCAGAAGACGCTTTCTTACGCGAAATTCATCGACACACCCCAACCACCATTTTGTGTAGTAACCATCCTTTCGATGCACACCTATAAATAGTACAATAGGCCTTTGGTATTACATAAGTTTAAAAGATATGTCCCATAAGTACGACACTACCTATATTTCGTAATGCTAGAGACTTACAGCTCGAGCTAGTTCCAGAACCACGCGAGAAATGACTACACTCGGTTTTGCAGAAATTGCTGTCGATTTTCCTATTTAATCATGACTAAGCCTTTGACAGCGCCTCACCAGGCGTCGCTCTACGAGAATCTATGACGTTTCACCAACGTCACTTCTGGACAAGCTCTCACTAACCAGTGACAAACTTATGGGATAAATCTTATGAACTTATCAGCTACAATTATTGAAAGCAAACCAAAAATAATATTGTTACTCACTTTTTTCCAAATACTTGTTTTTTATCAATAGCATTTATGTCATGAAGACACTAACAATGATGGCCTATTATAAATATAGAGTGGTTTATAACTGAGAAAAACCCTAATAAAACCAGTTTTACGTTAAGAATTTTGCTATCTTCCAAGCCGCTTAAAGACTATAGTCTCTCAAAACGTGAAAAGTATTTTTATTTTGTTGCAATGTAAAGTTTACAAAAACATTACCCTTAAATTCTTAAAGTAAACTGAATATCATATTAAGTGAGCTCAGAAATGGTTATGTTTTCAGGTTTTATAATAATAACAAGGCTTGTGTTTATTCAGGTTCCTTTTTAATGACGAAGTCCTCGATCTGGATTCTCAATCGAGGATATGAAAAAACACCATATTGGGCGAGTTGCTTCGGAGATAACCTTTCCAATGCAACATGGGAAGCTCGCAATTTGAAGTTTTGGAGGGAACATCTCGTACCTTTATGTTGAAACAAATCGTGTTCATTTGCAAACGCGGTTAGACAAATGAAACACTCGTAAATGACAGGTTTCACATCAGTGCTTGAACAGTTTTCATATCTTCGCGAAGTTTCGAAATATTTGTCATACAAATGATTACATGTCTCGTGTGCACGACGGGATGTTTCGGAAGGGAAACACAGATGACATTTAGAACAATTGAAAGGTTTAGCACGGCAGTGTACCAATTTATGTTTCTTCAAATACTTGTCACATTTGAAGGCCGAACCGCATTCCGTACATTTGAACGGTCTATCATCAATATGCACAATTTTGGAGTGTTTCTTTAACGTGTAAGGTTCATTGAAGGTTTTTCCACACTGTTCACAAGGAAAGGGCCTTTCGTTCTGGTGAACATCAGTTTTGTGAAGATTTAAACTTGTTTTGTTTTTAAATTTATCGTCACATAAGTCGCATTGAAATGATTTAGTTGTCATATGAACTCCTCTCTTGTGGTTGTTTAACAAACATTTAGTTTGATAAGAACGCTCGCACTGTTGGCAACTGAATGGTTTATCCTCCAAGTGTGTAGCCTCGTGCAAATTTTGACTCAACTTCTTTTTGAAAGATTTATCACACTTTTCGCATTTAAATTTTCGCTCCGAAGAATGATGAACCTTATGAGCATTTAGTGTCCGCAATCTTTTAAAGGATTTATCGCATTCAGAACATTTGTGAAGTTTCAAGTCAAGGTCATATTGTGATTTGTAACTAGAGTTACACAAATCATATTTGGACATGTGAGTGAGTTGATGTTCCTTCAAAGTAACTTTCCTTTTGAAGGACATCTGACACACTTGGCATTTAAATGGACGTTTGGACGAGTGTACGAGTTTGTGTTTTTCCAAGTCCCTTTTGCCTTTGAAGGCCTTCTGACAAGCTTGACATTTAAATGGGCGTTCGGACGAGTGTTTGACTTTATGTTGTGCCAAGTCCCGTTTGCCTTTGAAGTCCTTCTGACACAGTTCACATTGAAACGGGCTATCAGATGAGTTTTTAAGCTCCGTAACTTCTTCTACATTGTCAGTGTTTTCAGCTGGGGGATGAACCGAATCCGCTTCTTCTGAAGTGCTAATCTCGTCATCATCGTTCTTGATGATGATTGGCCATTTCACTGAAACGTTTGAAGGCGTTTCCGAATTTTCCACCTCATCCGAGTCCGGTTTCTCAGTCTTTAAGAATTTAAGTGGACGAAACATATTCTACTAAATGATATTAATTACTTTATATTTCTTATCTCTATGAAGATGACACCGAAATAAAAGTACGCTCTAGTCGGTTACAACTTACAAATTGTCGGTTCCAAAAGGCGTACACAGAGGCCATAGCGATATATTTCATCATTGGTCTTGAGACATTATTCTTCAATGTAAGCTTTCGCTCTCTTATTGAAATGGAATGCAAATTTTTGTTTGACTTAATAAGAGACGTTTTACTTATGGAACTTCTGAAAATTTATTAATTAAATTAGATTAAATAAGCATTCATTCAATAATCTGAAAAGGGTCAACATTATAGATACGTACAAACACTGCGTAAATCTATTGAAAGTTGTTGCCGCTAAGTAACGCTGACGTTATCCATATTCTACCCAGAAAACTGTGTACCTCTCACTTGAGAAATGGGCATTGGCATTAAGGTAAGAAAGAAAAAGGTAAGAGTTGAAATGTTTCACAAATTCCGAAAAAAAGTTGAATTGAAATTAACACGGGAGGTATGAGGGCCTCAATGATTCCTGGATCAGTGCATGGAGTAAATTAACTTTTAAATAAATCATAAATACAGGAAGAAGATGTAAATCTCACCAAAAACATCTCTGTAAAAATATGCCAAGTTGTTTGGCCGTAAATAGAAGTGAGATGTAAAATACGGCCAAGTTATTATCTCCAGGTAAACCAACATTTTATTCGACTTAAAACTTCTCAAGAATGTTTTTCTGACACAATATTGTGGCAAGTAACACTTTTAATCAACAGAATAGATTTAAGAAAAACTAAATGAATCACAAAACACGCTTAGAACCATTTCAGACGAAATGAAAAGGAAATGAGTAAAAAATTTAATTACTAAAACATTATGTAAAAAACATAAATTTTGCAATAATACGAAAGAATCATATTAGTAAAAAATATTAATATTAAAAGACGAAAAAATTAAATTATAATGTCCTATTACGAGGGGATATAAATTATAAAACCCCCATTTCAGGGGCCAACAGGGGAAAATTCCCGCTTTTGGGACTTTTTCCTTTCTTTGTATGCTAAGTCCTACTTGTATGCCAAATTTTATCATTCCCGCAACACCGGAAGTGCCCTAGAGGTTTAGATGTAGACTCTAATTTTAAACCCCCATTTCAGGAGCTAAAAGGGGGAAACTCCCGCTTTTGGGACTTTTCCCTTTGCTTGTATGCTTAGTGGTACAAGTATGCCAAATTTCATCATTCTAGCACCACCGGAAATGCCCTAGAGGTTTTGATGATGACTCTAATTTTAAACCCCCATTTCAGGGGCTAAAAGGGGGAAACTACCGCTTTTGGGACTTTTCCCTTTGCTTGTATGCTTATAGGTACAAGTATGCCAAATTTCATCATTCTAGCACCACCGGAAATGCCCTAGAGGTTTTGATGATGTGTCAGTCAGTCAGTCAGTCAGTCTCATAATGTGTCATTTTCACATAGGATTATCACAGAAACCAAATGAGTTAGAAAGCTGGAAGTTGGAGGACTTCCTAGGATTAACACTGTGCCCTTGAGGTGCAAATATGAGTGGTGTACTATTCCCCAGTACCGAGTTAAGAGGGGGTCAAAATGAGGCTGAAATGTTTCGGGTAAAGGATTGCTGGTAGTGCATGACAACTTGGCGGGTGCACTGCCGTGCACCCAGATGAATCATAAACACAGGAAGGATATTTTCAAATAAATGCGTGAGCAAGGCATTTATCACGCGTTTCCCTCTATTGCTCTAACCAGTGCGAGGTCAAAAATCGAAAGCTTCACTCAGTTTCAACCAGGAAGAGAAAAGTATCTAGCGAGGGGTTTCGCTACATATGAGTACTATGTATTTACAGTACTATATATCCGTTTTTGACTTTATAGATGTTATAGGCGCGAATTTTTAAAATATAAATTTTATTTGTGTAACACGAATTACATAACGTAAACGGAATATTCCAGGAACAGTCAACTATTATCATGAAACCACTGCCTTCTCTAATACGATGGCAGTGGCTAAGGTATAACGACCCAGATGGCTTAGGTTTTATATGAGTTCTTGCATAAGTTCATAAGATATGTTCCATAACTTTGTCAATTGTTACTGAGAGCTTGAAATGAAGTGACGTAAGTGAAACGTCATAGATTCTCGAAAAAAGCAACGCCTGGTGAGACGCTGTCAAAGGCTTATTATCGCTTATTATAGACTAAATAGGATGATGGACTGCAAATACGAGTGTACTCAATTCTCTCGTCGTTCTTGAACTATAGCTCTCAAATCTCAATAAGTCTCTAGCATTACGAAGTATAGGAATGTCATATTTATGAAACATATCTTATAAACTTATGATTGTTCCAATCACAATCGCTGCTTTTACTGTTCATAATTTTTGCACAAATATGTACTGAGGAATATACAGGATATACTCGAGAAATCAGATCAGTCATTCATATTTCTAGCTTTGTTATATTACTTCTGGCAGCCATATTGAAGGATTTCTGTCTTCCCCCGTATTCAACCCACCAGTATGGCCGTGTAAATTATCTCAGGAACTTAAACACCTCCCCAACCCAAAGCTCTCTGTAGGTCTGACATTTACCATACAAATTATTTTACCGTCAGTGATACAGCGGCAACATTTTCCTCAACACAACTATTAATTTGATCTGTTGTACATTGTATAGCATCAAGCGTTCAAGTATAAAAGTATTGTAATTCACTCTAATAGGACAAAAATAACCTTACCGGAGAATCCTAAGGCAGTCCTGATGTTTAGTCACGGTCGTTCGTTCAAGAGAGTCTGTTCCATTTTCAACTTAATAAACGATTCTGTAGCACCATTGGCGTCAAATTATTGCTCCAGTCAACGTGAGACGTACAAGTCCAGCAGCATTAGTCCATTTAACGCCAATTTAGTCCTGGCACTTTTTTTTTTTTTTTTTTTGTCCTCCTACTAACACTAGTGCTTAGCCGTTAGGCCTTGAGCACCAGGAAGAATTGAGCGGGAGACCCTACGCGGCCCAGCACTGACGGGGGCCGCTAGGTCGTATGTGGATAAGCAGGGAAGGAAATGAGGTTTACTTGGGAGGTGACGGAAGGTGGAATTGGGGTAAGTCACCTCCGGCGGACACGGGACAGTCGGCACCTATAGGGAAGGATCGCCGACATGTGTCGTATTCCCTCAAACTTTGCCGCCCAGAAGCTTGGCTTACAGGAGTGCGCCACACTCCCGGCAGTCCTGGCACTTTACAAGTGTCGCGTAAACCATTCAGCTTCTTATAAAGTGGAAACCAAGTTGAATGGGCCATTGAGTTGAGAAAATTACCACTAGAGTGGCCTTTCACCCGCAAGGATATAGACAAAATGAACTTTATCACGCGCTTATAGCGCCATCCCGGTGCGAAAAAGGGAACTAAAAGAAAAGGCGGGAAATTTGTCGAATTTCAAGAATACATGTAAATGGCCGAAATTCAAGTTCGTTTTCTAGATGACGACACCATCGTTTGATAAACTTGGTGGCTGTCCGTCCGTCCCATTGTTTTAAAAGTGTCGCGCGTTCCCCCAATAGGCAGGTTAACGCAAAGGCCACTCTAGTGGTAATTTTCTCAGGACTCAAGTGGAATGGGCAACCTATTAGGGTTAAAGGCTGCCACTCCTCCATTTGTGACTTCAATACTTTTCAAGAATCGTTTCGCGATGACGAAGTTAATTGTGATATGGATGTTATTTGTAAACGAACCGCGGGCGAAGATTAAATGGCTATTTGATTAAAATTAATTTGTGTATACTTATATAAATTGTCTCAACTTTAATCGTCACTCGCCCATGTGCAACTCACCCTAAATTACCGCCAGAAAGTAGCAGACTGTTACCAGACAGCTTCGTTAGAATCGTTACTAACAGCCATGGAAATAAGACAAGTTTACACTTTACAGGTCCAAAACCATTTTATTAATTACTCAGACTAGTTTTTTTATTCAAAAACAGAGGGTCACAAGTCCTGGGGACTTGTTTATTAATTGTAAACTTTCAGAAATATTGAATGAGGACCAGTTTATAAATTCATGAATTCCTCAAATTTCGACTCCTTTCTCATTGCAAGGAGTCTTAATCTTATTTCCTAAATATCTCTACTCCCAGTCGTAGTGTCAGGTAGTACTAATAAGTACAGCGTTGCCAGACGTACGATAATTATAGTACAATGCGATAATTTTAAGAGTTTCTTCGAAGCGTACGATAATTATGACACTGCACTATATAGTCCGCTAAATAATATAATTCGGCTTCGGCGTGCGATATTTTAGCGAGAAATCTAACTAATCTGGGCACAAAAAGCTGACTAGCGGAAGAAAAAGGTGAAATAGGATGAAATTATTCATGTTTTAAGTCCAAAGGCAGGATGTGAGAAACGTTTCGAGACGTTATTTGTCTATCTCCTTTAGAACCCTTGTAAGTTGTACCGATTTTAGTATAAATACAAGGTGAATTAGAACACTTGCATATGTTTGACCGCTATTTTGGAGGCGCTCGGAGCGTACGATAATTTTGATTGAAAATCGAAAATATTTTGGCTTTTATACGATAGTGTAGTCAAAGATGGCTAAATAAAATTGTTAAAAATGATTTGGGACCATGTAATTTTATTTTAATAAATAGTTTTGAAGTGGGACCAGTAGTAAAATAAATATCCACAGGGGTAACTGGTCTTGGGGACCAGTTTGAATATTGTTGATGTCGGGGTCACTGGTCCCGAGGACTAGTTGAAAAAAAAAACCTTATTTCCATGGCTGGTTACTAAGGAGTCACTGTCAGCCTTCCTTCAGCCTCCTCACCCTTGAATCTACTCACGTACAGGACTAGAAATAAGACGAGATATCTCATCCATGAAAAATTTCTCTACAATTCAATTTCGCGCTAAATTTGAAAATTCAAGAGTGTCGCCTCTTTTTAAGGTAGAAAAAAATAAATAAAATATGAAAATCATGGAAATTTTACATTTTTAACTTTTTCTGAAACGGGGCTATTGAGGTTAATCACTTTAGAATGGAAACTGTTCGATCTGGGTGGCTGTTTTAAGAAAATATATCACCTCTTTTAAGAGTGCAAATTATTATAAAATTAACATCTTCCTTGGTCTGGGCATAGCCTCCAGGATCACGCTGCTCGCGCTATAGAAGCCCGTCCAAAGAATTATTTTCTTACGTTAAAAGCGCGTATCCGATCGTGGATTTTCACTAGAAAAATCAAAGCCGTCAGCTTTTAACATGGCGCTTGATAACTTAGAAAAAAACCCTAATAAAACCAGTTTTAAGTTAATAATTTTGCTATATTCCGAGTCGCTTAAAGAATATATTGTCTTTCATAACGTGAAAAGTATTTTTATTTTGTTGCAATGCAAGGTTTACAAAAACATTACCCTTAAATTCTTAAAGCAATATCATATTATATGAGCTCATAAATTGTATTGTTTTCAAGTTTTATAATAACACAGCTTGTGTTTATTCAGGTTCCTTTTTAATGACGAAGTCCTCGATCTGGATTCTTAATCGTGGATATGAAAAAACACCATATTCTGCGAGTTGCTTCGGAGATAACCTTTCCAATGCAACATGTGAAGCTCGCAATTTGAAGTTTTGGAGGGAACATCTCGTACCTTTATGTTGAAACAAATCGTATTCATTTGGAAACGCGGTTTTGCAAATGTAGCACTCGTAAATGACAGGTTTCACATCAGTGCTTGAACAGTTTTCATATCTTCGAGAAGTTTCGAAATATTTGTCATATAAATGATTACATGTCTCGTGTGCACGACGGGATGTTTCGGAAGGGAAACACAGATGACATTTAAAACACTTGAAAGATTTAGCTCGGCAGTGTAACAATTTATGTTTTTTCAAATACGAGCCATATTTGAAGGCTGAACCGCATTCCGTACATTTGAACGGTCTCTCAATAGTATGCACAATTTTTAAGTGATTCTTTAACGTGTAAGGTTCTTTGAAGGTTTTGCCACACTGTTCACAAGGAAAGGGCCTT
This sequence comes from Phalangium opilio, assembly GCA_019434445.1. NCBI lineage: Eukaryota > Metazoa > Arthropoda > Arachnida > Opiliones > Phalangiidae > Phalangium > Phalangium opilio. Next base: position 176,811 of record JAEQBA010000418.1, read on the forward strand.
TCGTTCTGGTGAACATAAATCTTGTGAAGATTTAAACTACCTTTGGTTTTAAATTTTGCGTCACATAAGTCGCAATGGAATGATTTAGTGGCATATGAACTTCTTTCTTGTGTTTGTTTAACAAATATTTATTTTGGTAAGAACGCTCGCACTGTTGGCAATTGAATGGTTTATCCTCCAAGTGTCTAGCCTCGTGCAAATTTAGACTCGATCTCAATTTGAAAGATTTATCACACTTTTCGCAATTAAATGGTCGCTCGGAAGAATGAAGAACCTTATGAGCATTTAGTGTCCGCAATCTTTTAAAGGTTTTATCGCATTCAGAACATTTGTGGAGTTTCAACGGAAGGCCATATTGTGATTTATAACTAGAGTTACACAAATCATATTTGGACATGTGAGTTAGTTGATGTCTTGTCAAAGCAGATTTCCATTTGAAGGTCATATGACACACTTGACATTTAAATGGGCGTTCGAACGAGTGCGTGAGTTGATGAACTGTCAAAATTTTTTTCACTTTGAAGGTCATCTGACACACTTGACATTTAAATGGACGATCAGATGAGTGTCTAACTTTATGCGTTGTTAAAAGTGAATTTCTAATAAACGACAAGCCACAGACATCACATTTAAAAGGCTTCTTAGCATTGTGTGTTTGTCTTTCAATCATTAGTGGGGATAACTTCCCTTGTTCCTGATTCTCCGTAATTTCTTCCGTATTTTCAGTATTTTCCGCTGGGAGATGAACCGAATCCGCTTCTTTAGAAGTGCTAGTCTCGTCATCATCGTTCTTAATGATGATTGGCCATTTCACTAAAACGTTTGAAGGTGTTTCCAAATTTTCCACCTCATCCGAGTCCGGCTTCTCAGTTTTTATGAATTTAATTGGACGAAACATTGCAATAAATGATCGTAACTACTTTATGTTCGTATATTTTATGAAGCTGGCATCGAAGAAATTAGTCTGTCCTCGGTTACAGCTTACAACGCCAAGGTTTCAATAGGCTTGAAGAACGGCCATACTGATATATTTCATCTTTAGTCTTGAGACTGAATTCAACCACATAAGAAGTAGCTTGCTTTTTTAAACACCATATGACTTTCTGTCTGTCTTAATGAAAAAAGATTTTACTTACTTAACTTGTGAAATCGCACTAACATTGATTTCATTCAATTTCATTCAATGATCTAAAATGTTTTTACAATATATTTGCGTACTAATTCTGAGAAATTTGATTTCCAAGCTAAGAGCAACGCTAAGACACTCCTTTCTCCAGGGCCACCGTATGTATGACTGGCTGGTAAATAGCTAGGAGATGGTTATCTTGAACGCTGGGCTTCACGCAGCCCGAGCAGTGCCATCGACCTCTCTTTCTCAAGAGCACTGGTCTTTCGGGATTTTAAAGAACAAGATGGCCTAGCCCATAATTACACCACATCGTTTACGTACTCTCGCTATCCCAACTTCAATAAACTTTATACTATCGAAGTATTTTCTAATATATGGCTACGTGGCAACGTGAATCACATGTTGCCAACTCCCTACTTACTTCCTCTCTTCAGTCATTAATACTTCTACTACTATTTCTATTCGGGTAAAACTATTTGTCCCATCGATAACAGTAGCTAAGAAGAAACCAATAGACCTAAGGGCAAAATTGCCAAAAGCGCGCGTCTGTATAAAGAAATCGCCGTCGCCCGCACCGACTGCTTCTATCTCCTTTTCCTCTCTCCTTAGAATAGCCAGTGTGTAGCCAGAGGGTAGCGCGAATCCTCCCCGTTTTCACGGTGGCGTCGCTAGGCCTTTTGTGGGGGATAACCCCCCAAATTTCTAACAACCCCTTCAAAATAATCCGTAAACCCTACCAAAATATTGCTCGTAGCCCCCCAAATTTTAAAGCAATATATAGAAAATTATATATATTAATATATTCGTTAATTTTTATCTTTGTATGAATTTCAACATCGAAGTGTATTAGTTTGAAGAAAAAAAATATAGTGAAAACCATTCAACAGATTTTTCACGTTCTTTCGAAGGGAGTCCCAGTAGTGGTGATTAAAAGCAAACCAAAACTAAAACAAAACTTAAGACATTAAGAAAAGTGAAATTCCTTCATCCACAATTGTTCAATAGTCAATAAATTCGGTTCCCTAAAAGTTTGTATATCCAAGGAGTACTATATCGGGCCCACACCACACCCCGGTGTGGGCCCGATATACTACTCCTTGGTATATCTTTAGAATACGAATACTTTCACGAGAGACACAAATTTTCGGATAATTATAAAGGTCTACACATATTCCAATTAACTAATTAAGCAAACTTTAATTGCTTTAAGGTTTAAATTAAAATTTTAATATTTTGGTTTCGGGTAGGTTAGGTTTGGCTTGGTTTTGTTCCAATAGCTCGTTGACACCTTTTCCAAAATATTCTCCTTTTAATTAGCTACCACCTTTTCCAAAATATTCTCCTTTCAATTAGCTACCACCTTTTCCAAAATATTCTCATTTTAATTAGCTACCACCTTTTCCAAAATATTCTCCAATTAATTAGCTGCCACCTTTTCCAAAATATTCTCCTATTAATTAGCTGCAATCTTTTCCAAAACATTCTCCTAATAATTAGCTGCCACCTTTTCCAAAATATTCTCCTATTAATTAGCTGCCACCTTTTCCAAAATATTCTCCTACTAATTAGCTACCACCTTTTCCAAAATATTCTCCTATTAATTAGCTTCCACCTTTTCCAAAAGATTTTCCTATTAATTAGCTGCCACCTTTTCCAAAATATTTTCCTATTAATTAGCTGCAATCTTTTCCAAAACATTCTCCTACTAATTAGTTGCCACCTTTTCCAAAATATTCTCCTTTTAATTAGCTACCACCTTTTCCAAAATATTCTCCTTTTAATTAGCTACCACCTTTTCCAAAATATTCTCCTTTTAATTAGCTACCACCTTTTCCAAAATATTCTCCTATTAATTAGCTACCACCTTTTCCAAAATATTCTCCTATTAATTAGCTGCCACCTTTTCCAAAATATTCTCCTATTAATTAGCTGCAAGCTTTTCCAAAAACATTCCCCTACTAATTAGTTGCCACCTTTTCCAAAATATTCTCCTATTAATTAGCTGCCACCTTTTCCAAAATATTCTCCTATTAATTAGCTGCAATCTTTTCCAAAACATTCTCCTAATAATTAGCTGCCACCTTTTCCAAAATATTCTCCTATTAATTAGCTGCCACCTTTTCCAAAATATTCTCCTACTAATTAGCTACCACCTTTTCCAAAATATTCTCCTATTAATTAGCTTCCACCTTTTCCAAAAGATTTTCCTATTAATTAGCTGCCACCTTTTCCAAAATATTTTCCTATTAATTAGCTGCAATCTTTTCCAAAACATTCTCCTACTAATTAGTTGCCACCTTTTCCAAAATATTCTCCTTTTAATTAGCTACCACCTTTTCCAAAATATTCTCCTTTTAATTAGCTACCACCTTTTCCAAAATATTCTCCTTTTAATTAGCTACCACCTTTTCCAAAATATTCTCCTTTTAATTAGCTGCCACCTTTTCCAAAAGATTTTCCTATTAATTAGCTGCCACCTTTTCCAAAATATTCTCCTATTAATTAGCTGCAGCCTTTTCCAAAACATTCTGCCACTAATTAGCTGCCACCTTTTCCAAAATATTCTCCAATTAATTTTCTGTCATCTTTTCCAAAATATTTCTATTATTGCTAATAAATTGTTCGTGGTAAGAGGCGGGCTTTTAATACTCATAAAAATAATCTTTTTACCTCCAAACAAGGTTAGGTTAGGTTAGGTTAGGTTACGTTTGGTTAGGTTAGGTTAGGTTAGGCTAGGGTAGGTGAGGTTCGCTGTAATTAAAAAGTAGTTAAAATAAGTGCAGTAATACATTTTCAACTCACATTTATTTTAAGAAAAATAAGTTGTGAAATTAAAAATATATTTAATGCAAAACCACACAGTATATAATAATTTCGGTCCAATGGGACTATAATAAAATTGCACCTTTTGGCTACGTTCGGTCGAATGGGACACCACAAAAAAACCGTTCTGTCGAATGGGACTAAAGCGGCCAGCCAGCTTAACATCGGACTATCAAACAATTCCCGATGGTGGTGCTGAAGAAAAATAACATTTATAAATTTAAAAAATCTGACATAAAATTTTGAATTACACACAAACAGGAACAGAATTGAGTCATGTCTAATTTTGATTTTATTCCTGGTTCGAGTTGGGTTGCTGAAAGAGACAGAAATCGCAATAGACTTTGATTTAAGTCTAACGACAAATCCGCCTTCAGAAGACGCTTTCTTACGCGAAATTTATGGACACAAGATCACAATTACCATTTTATGTAGCAATAATCCTTTCGATGCACACCTATAAATAGTTCAATAGGCTATTGGTAGTACATAACTTTAAAAGATATGTTCCATAAGTATGACACAACCTAATCTTCGTAATACTAGAGACGTAGTGAGAGTTAGTTCGAGAACGACGCAAGAATTGACTACACTCGGTTTTGCAGAAATTGCAGTCGATCTTCCTATTTAGTTTTAACTAACGCTTTGACAGCTCCTGACTTACGAGATTCTATGACGTTTCACCAACGTCACTTCAGGACAAGCTCTCAGTAATTAGTGATAAACTTACGGAACATATCTTACGAACTTATCAGCTACAATTATTGAAAGCAAACCAAGAATGATACTGTAAATCACTTTTTCCAAATAAATGGTATTGATAAGAAACCAGTATGTCATGACGACACTCTGCATGTTCTTCTAATAATGCTAGCCTATTTTAAACTGAGAAAAAAACCTAATAAAACCCGTTTTACGTTGGGAATTTTGTTTTCTTTAAAGCCAATCAAAAACTCTTTCATGACGTGAAAGGTATTTTTTATTTTATTGCAATATAACTTTTACAAAAGCATGACCCTTAAATTCTTAAACTGAATATAATATTATATGAGCTCAAAAATTGTATTGTTTTCATGTTTTATAATAACACAGCTTGTGTTTATTCAGGTTCCTTTTTAATGATGAAGTCCTCGATCTGGATTCTCAATCGTGGATATGAAAAACACCATATTCGGCGAGTTGCTTCGGAGATAACCTTTCCAAGGCAACATGGGAAGCTCGCAGTTTGAAGTTTTGGAGGAAACATCTCATACCTTTATGTTGAAACAAATCGCATTCATTTGCAAACGCGGTTTTGCAAATGTAGCACGCGTAAATGACAGGTTTCACATCAGTGCTTGAACAGTTTTCATATCTTCGGGAAGTTTCGAAATATTTGTCATACAAATGATTAGATGTCTCGTGTGCGCGACGGGATGTTTCGGAAGGGAAACACAGATGACATTTAGAACACTTGAAAGATTTAGCACGGCAGTGTAACAATTTATGTTTTTTCAGATATGAGCCACATTTGAAGGCCGAACCGCATTCCGTACATTTGAACGGTCTATCATCAGTATGGACAATTTTGGAGTGTTGCTTTAACGAATAAGGGGTTTTGAAGGATTTGTCACACTGTTCACAAGAAAAGGGCCTTTCGTTCTGGTGAACATCAATTTTGTGAAGATTTAAAATACTTTTGGCTTTAAATTTTGCGTCACATAAGTCGCATTGAAATGATTTAGTTGTCATATGAACTCCTCTCTTGTGGTTGTTTAACAAACATTTAGTTTGGTAAGAACGCTCGCACTGTTCGCAATCGAATGGTTTATCCTCCAAGTGTGTAGCCTCGTGCAAATTTAGACTCGATCTCAATTTGAAAGATTTATCACACTTTTCACACTTAAATGGCCGCTCCGAAGAATGAAGAACCTTGTGATTTTTTAGATTCTGCAATCTTTTAAAGGTTTTATCGCAGTCAGAACATTTGTGAAGTTTCAAGTCAAGGTCATGTTGTGATTTGTAACTAGAGTTACACAAATCATATTTGGACATGTGGGTGAGTGTATCAAATCATATTTCCTTTTGAATGCCATCTGACACACTTGACATTTAAATGGACGTTCGGACGAGTGTCTGAGTTTATGATTTGCCAAGTCCCTTTTGCCTTTGAAGGTCATCTGACACACTTGACATTTAAATGGACGTTTGGACGTGTGTGTGAGTTTATGCCGTGCCAAGTCACTTTTCCCTTTGAAGGTCATCTGACACACTTCACATTTAAATGGACGTTCGGACGAGTGTCTGAGTTTATGATTTGCCAAGTCCCTTTTGCCTTTGAAGGTCATCTGACACACTTGACATTTAAATGGACGTTCGGACGAGTGTCTGAGTTTATGTTGTGCCAAGTCCCTTTTGGCCTTGAATGCCTTATGACACACTTCACATTTAAATGGACGTTCGGAAGAGTGTATGAGATTATGTCGTGCCAAGTCACTTTTCAATTTGAAGGCCTTCTGACACAGTTGACATTTAAATGGACGATCAGATGAGTGTTTAACCTTATGCTTTGTTAAAAGTTTCTTATTATTAAACGACAAGCCACAGACATTACATTTAAAAGGCTTCTTAGCATCGTGTGTTTGTCTTTCATGCATTAATGGGGTTAACTTCCTTTGTTCCTGATTCTCCGTAATTTCTTCCACATTGTCAATGTTTCCCGCTGGGGGATGAACCGAATCCGCTTCTTCTGAAGTGCTAGTCTCGTCATCTTCGTTCTTAATGATGATTGGCCATTTCACTAAAACGTTTGAAGGTGTTTCCAAATTCTCCACCTCATCCGAGTCCGGCTTCTCAGTTTTTATTAATTTAATTGGACGAAACATTGCAATAAATGATCGTAATTACTTTATGTTCTTATGTATTTTTATGAAGCTGGTATCCAAGAAATTAGTCTCTACTCCGTTACAGATAATAACGTCAATGTTTCAATAGACTTGAAGAACGGCCATAATGATATATATTTCATCGTTGGTCTTGAGACTGAAATCATCCACGTAAGAAAGAAGTAGCTTGCTTTTTTAAACACCGTAGGACTTTTTGTCTGTCTTAATGAAAAAAGATTTTACTTACTGAACTTGTGAAATCGCACTAACTTTGATTTCATTCACGTTCATTCAACGATCTAAATTGTTTTTACAATATATTTACGTACTTATTCAGAGAAATTTTATCTCCGAGCTAAGAGCAACGCTAAAGACACTCCATTCTCCAAGGCCACCGTATATAAGACTGGCTGGTACCAGTGATGCCAGGTGGGAAAAATGGAATTTCCCTTTCTAGCCCTTAAAATTTCCCTTTTTGTACCAAAATTTCCCTAGTTCAGGGTTGCCAGATTCTGCGCATTGAAAATGATAGAATTATAGCTTGACAACTGTTTTTGGCGATGTATTTTCGTAACGATTACAATGGGTCAGTTATTTAGCAGACGACTTTCGGTAATTCAATGTTTGGAAATTACTTAAAACAGTAGCAGGGTTGCCATCTAATAAGAATCCAACATAATTAATAGGTCAATTTGATGAAGATGCTTAATTTTCTATGTTGAGATTGTAGGTTTTGAATAAAATATTTCTTCCCATGGAATTTCATTAGATAGAGCAAATTTTTGATGGAATTTCCCTTTTCCCTTTTTACCGGTTTTAGGAGTCAAATTTTCCCCAGATATGGGAAATTTCCCTCAATCTGGCATCACTGGCTGGTACATAGCCAGCCCGAGATGGTTATCTTGAACACTTGGCTCCACGCAGCACGAGCAGTTCCATCGACCTCTCTTTCTCAAAAGCACTGGTCTTTCGGGCTTTTAAAGAACAAGATGGCCTAGCCCATAATAACACCACACCGTTTACGTAGTCTCGCTACCCGTACTTCAATAAACTTTATCCTAGCGAAGTATTTTCTAATATACGGCTACGTGGCAACGTGAATCACATCTCGCGAACTCCCTACTTACTTCTTCTCTTCAGTCATTAATATTAATACTTCTACTACTATTACTATTCGGGTAAAACTATTAGTCCCATCGATACCATGTAGCTGAGAAGAAACCAATAGACCTAAGGGCAAAATCGCCAAAGCGCGCGTCTGTAGAATCATCGTCGCCAGCACCGACTGCTTCTATCCCCAGTTTTCCTCTCTCTTGAATAGCCAGTGTGTAGAGGGTAGCGCGAATCTGCCCCCGTTTTCGCAGTGGCGTCGCTAGGCGTTTTTTGGGGGATAGCCCCCCAAATTTCGAACTTAGCCCACTCAAAATAATCCTTAAAGGTTACGTCGGCGCCGTTTATTACCGATCTGGAACGCTAGATGGCGCCAGGAGAAGACAGTGTTGTATAGGATTTCCAAAAAAGTCCATACCCCACGATTGGCTGAATTATATGACGTCATACAAAGACCCTATTCCTAGACTGTCCAATACAATATCAATCATGGCTTGCTAGAACCCGCGAGTAGGGCGTCCGTTTAGGGTATATTGTCGCGTCTTTTTCTTTCAGGATTCGGTTTCATCCGGTTTTCGCAACGGTTTTCTAAGTTTGAAATTCATTCTAACTTTGCTGTCGTAGAGAGCTGTACTAGACTAGTTCGTTACGATTTGAATATAAAGTTGACACGAATTTGTTGCTGTTTTTATAATTTTTTGTTACATTTATTATAATTTTCATAACATAATTTAAGAATTAATAGTACTAGTAACTGAAATATTAGAAAATATTTTGTAGTTTAGGAAAATATCACAGTGAGTGAAACGTTTGTTTTGACCAAGGCTTAGGAAACTTTCAAATTTTGGCTTCGGAAATTCATTTATAAGTAAAGATACTATGGCGACTAAAGGTAAAAAATTTAACTAAACCAATTACTGTCTGACAAATTAGAAATCCATTATGTTTTGCAGAACCTATCCATAGAATTAAGCTTAGTAAAGCAGTTTTTGAAAGATGGACAACGGAGAAGAATCGGTGGGGTATGGGAATAGGATCACAAAATGATAAATTTGTGACATTCCTGCTTGACAAACTGCAGTAAGTTTTTGAGGCCCCCAACCCTCTTTTTCACAGTAATTATTATGCTGTTGGCTAATATATATTTATATGTTTATTGAAAACAAGCCAGGGGGAAATGTGTCATAAATGGACCCAAAGTGTGTTTGATACCACTGAGAAAATTACTCAAACTGACCCCATTACCACATTTGAGATGATGACATCTCCAGGGTTTCCTCCTCAAAGACATTATCGGCGTGTGACACCAAAAGGTAGATATTCAATGCTTTATTCACCTAACTAAGCCCGGGAGTTTATTTTTTCTTTTATTTGCAGATAAACCAGAGACTCCTACCTATAAGAGGCTAGGTTTGGCTATGGAGTCACCATTGGCTAATACGCCTGTTAAAAGAACTCCAACAAAACGGGCAAAACGTACCTTATTTGAAGTGGAAATGGAAGAGGAGGAAGAGCTTGAAAAGTAAACATGCCCTTTTCATTTGTGTTAAACTTAAAACAATCCTACAGTCTTGGTTCTTTCTAATTTGGGCAACCTTAATTCAGGGAGGAAGATGGAGATGAAATGGAAAGAGACGCTGATGAAGTAGAGCAGGAGGCATTGGGAGACGAACTTGAAAATCTAGAGTAATATTTTTTGGAATATTGTTTAATTAATTTGTTAGAAATTTTCCTAAATCTCCGCAAACACTTATAGTAATGAAGGAGAATGTGATGATCTCAATTTTGAAAATGATTTTACGGAAGATGACGATAAAGATGCTGATTATGAAGAATTAATAATTGAGTACAATGAAGTAAGTTCTCCCACTTTAATTCTTCAATCTTCTTATAATTTCAAATTAATACTTATATGTTACTCTTTTTAGCCTGTGCCGCAAAAACCTAAACATCTAACGGCTGAAGAAATAATAAGGGAACCTATGTGTTTTGTGTTTACTCCTTTTCTGACATCTCTCGTTCAAAAAGCTTTTGGAACAAAGTGCCAATATTGCAAATCAGCCATCACCTACAAAGTTCATAGGCGAGCTACCGCCTTCATTTATACGTGGAATTGTTGCGAAGGATCAGGTGGAAAACATGCAAAGGTAATTAGAAGATTTCCATTGTTTTCTTTCAATCACAAATGCCTAAGGTATATCTCAACTCTTATAGGGCAAATGGGAAAGCCAACCGAATTTTCACGGCCTCTATGCTGGAAATTTATCACTTGCAAGTTCTATAGTTCTCTCTGGTAACCAGTACGGAAAAGTGGCGTTATTGATGCAACATTCCAATGTACATTTTTTTGGAAAAGACACCTTTTTCAGGTAATTCAGTCTTTTTCTTTATGGTGCTGGGACCCCATTCTGTAACGTCCATTCAGAGAAGCTACTCTGTTAGAACCCTATCCTATTATAAGGAGAGAAATACTCCATAGAGTACTTTCATTTTGCCTATATACAGAATTTTCAAATTAATATTTTTCATCATGCCTACAAACATATCCCTAGTAAAGATTCTGCCCAAAAACAATTCTTCCCTTTTTTTTATTATGATCTACATCCTGTCACAGCCCTCCTCCTCTTTTGCTGTTTATAGTTTTGAAGAGAATTGCAAAATAAGCGTCCTTCCAAATAGAAATTTCAATTTTCTTTTATAGTTTTTCGTAAATTTTTAAAAACAATGGCTTACGCCCACGTTTCCGTTTTTCTAGTGTGTATCAATGTACCGCAGGGTTTGTACACGACCTGGAAAAGTCTGGGAAATTGAAAATAGGCCTAAAAAGTCAGGGGAAAATATTTTTGAATTAAAAGTCAGGTAATTGTCAGGGGAAAATATTTTTGAAGTAAAAGTCAGGTAATAGTGAGGGGAAATTGGAAGTAGTAATGGATAGGCGGGTACACTAGCCATACAGTAACCTCAAAATCGCTGTAGGCTGTAGGCAATTTCACACGTATTTGAAACTAAGGTCTAGAGTAGGCCTGTGCGGGTAGTGATTTTTGGGTTTCGGGTCGGGTACGGGTAGTTGAAAAAACTTCCAATCGGGTATCGGGTCAATTAGGCCTAGCTAAACTACCATTAGTCGGGTGCTTTTCGGGTAGCAAAAAATCATATCGGGTACTTATCGGGATGAAATACTTTTTTTTGTGAAAAAAATAAGTGTCATGAAAGACTTGGATACCATTATGGCGAAAAGTACAAAAATAAGACGCTAAAGGTGGAATTCATAAACGTCGGACGCAACGCAATTTAGTACAGGCAAAGGCAGGGCGTCGTGCGCAAAAGGCGGAAGTTTGCGCACGACGCCCTGCCTTTGCCTGTACTAAATTGCGCTGCGTCCGACGTTTATGAATTCCACCTTTAAGCTATTAGCGAGGATTGAAATAATGAATAATACTGAGCATTGTGGAAAAGTTTACTCAAACTTAAGTTCTTCTAAGTTCAAGAAACTTTGCCAAACCAATACCCGATTGTCCTAAGCCTTGTCACGGGTAATGAGCGGGAAAATTTAAATATTCGAATAATTTCGGGTATTAAGAAATTAAGTTTTCGGGTATCGGGTCGGGTACCCGACCCGATACCCGACCGGGTAATTTTCGGATACCGGGTACTCGCACAGGCCTAGTCTAGAGTTCCTGCACTGGAGCTAAAAAAACTGGGGGATATTTTCCTGAAGATCCTGAAGTTTTTAGTCTCTTGACAGCACGTACCAAGCTGCTACGTCACATAGAGACTTCGCTTTGCGCGTGCTGACAAGCGATGTTGTAACAGAGTATATACAGAATAAGCTGTCGTCCGAGATAGGGAGTTGCCTATCCTGTAGAGTGAAAAGAATTTCCTCACGCGCATTCTTTATCCACGGTAATAGTTTCAAAAAGAGGGCTAAAAAAATTGGGAATTGAATTTTTGTCAAAAGGAGCCTTTTTATGAACTCCTTCGGTGGAAGGGTAAGAACACCGTTCGTCTCTACTCCCCCCCCCTGCAAAATATTCTTTTCGCGGGAGGGATGAACACCCTTCGGCCCTGCTTTCCTCCCCCAGCAACATTGGGATTTTATGTAAAGGCCAATTTCAAAAAAGGACCGGCAGACTAAGCCCCCCCCCCTCATCATTTTTTGACAGCCAAGCTTTTGATGGAATCTGATGGGGTACAACTTCAATATTTTTGGTCTCAGGCTCTAAACCCAGTGACACACTGAGACATTTCGTGAATTTCAAGGTCGTCCGCCAAACACCAAGGTATCTCTTGTGTGTAAAATTTATATGCTATTGGCTTGAAAGGCCAAATTTTCAGTCTGCAAGTGGCTTTACTAATTTATAGCGTATATTTATTTAGACTGTATTAATTTATATGATTAAAAAGGCCTAATTTAAATGAAATAGTATAATTTTAATTGCAACTAGCCTTTTTTAATTATATACATATTATATTGAAACCGTTTCTACAATCGGAAAAAACCTGATATATATACTACATCGTTGATTTTGGGTCGCCACTCACTGTTCTTGTGACGGCCTCTAAGGGACAGATATTGTTTATTCTCACCGTTTCATATAACACCACCATTTATTAAAGCGGTAATATTACGTCATGACAATTAATTTCACATGTCACAGCTAAAAACTGTCGATTCTTATCAGGGGCGTCAACTTCATTATCTTAACACATTTTCTTTACTTTTTATTTCGGCTGACATTTTTTGAAGCTAAAAATAAATAATTTTTGCCATAACAACGAAGTTATGGTAAAAATGTCAGCCGAAATAAAAAGTAAAGAAAATGTGTTAAGATAATGAAGTTGACGCCCCTGATAAGAATCGACAGTTTTTAGCTGTGACATGTGAAATTAATTGTCATGACGTAATATTACCGCTTTAACAGTTGGTGCTGTCATGACATGTGATATTAATTGTCATGACGCAATGTTACCGCTTTAATAAATGGTGGTGTTATATGAAACGGTTAGAATAAATAATATCTGTCCCTTAGAGGCCGTCACAAGAACAGTGAGTGGCGACCCAAAATCAACGATGTAGTATATATCAGGTTTTTTCCGATTGTAGAAACGGTTTTAATATAATATGTATATGATTAAAAAAGGCTAGTTGCAATTAAAATTATACTATTTCATTTAAATTAGGCCTTTTTAATCATATAAATTAATACAGTCTAAATAAATATACGCTATAAATTAGTAAAGCCACTTGCAGACTGAAAATTTGGCCTTTCAAGCCAATAGCATATAAATTTTACACACAAGAGATACATTGGTGTTTGGCGGACGACCTTGAAATTCACGAAATGTCTCAGTGTGTCACTGGGTTTAGAGCCTGAGACCAAAAATATTGAAGTTGTACCCCATCAGATTCCATCAAAAGCGTGGCTGTCAAAAAATGATGAGGGGGGGGGCTTAGTCTGCCGGTCCTTTTTTGAAATTGGCCTTTACATAAAATCCCTATGTTGCTGGGGGAGGAAAGCAGGGCCGAAGGGTGTTCATCCCTCCCGCGAAAAGAATATTTTGCAGGGGGGGGGAGTAGATACGAACGGTGTTCTTACCCTTCCACCGAAGGAGTTCATAAAAAGGCTCCTTTTGACAAAAATTCAATTCCCAATTTTTTTAGCCCTCTTTTTGAAACTATTACCATGGATAAAGAATGCGCGTGAGGAAATTCTTTTCACTCTACAGGATAGGCAACTCCCTATCTCGGACGACAGCTTATTCTGTATATACTCTGTTACAATATCGGTTGTCAGCACGCGCAAACCCACGTCTCTATGTGACGTAGCAGCTTGGTACGTCCTGTCAAGAGTCTAAAAACTTCAGGATCTTCAGGAAAATATCCCCCAGTTTTTTTAGCTCCAGTGCAGGACCTCTAGGTAGACCTTATTTTCAAATACGTGTGAAATTGCCTACAGCCTATTACACGTATTTGAAACTAAGGCCTAGAGGCCCGTGCACCCGAGCTAAAAAAACTGGCGGATATTTTAAATCCTGAAGAACCTCAAGTTTTTTGTCTATTGTCAGCACGCATAAACCTAGATTGCATAGAGACCTAGGTTTGCGCGTGCTGAGAACCCATGTTGTAACAGAGTATATACAGAATAAGCTGCCGTCCGAGATAGGGTGTTGCCTATCCTATAGCGTGAAAACAAATTTCCTCAAGCGCATTCTATTACTACCGTGAATTGATAGAAGGCCGGAGACCAAGGAGACTGTATAATAGGCGATTTAAAAAATGACGTTTCACATGGGGCGCGTGCAGAAACGCGGGAGGGAAAAATGCCATCCATCTCCGCTTTCCTCCCCCATTACATCGTTTGTACAGGGAACTTTTTAAAAAGGCCTATTATATATCCTCCTTGCTGAAAGCTCTCTCTCCCAATAAACGTGTTTTTCCCCTACCAACCTCCCTCCCTCCCCCCTCCCCAAAGACCCTTCGCTCGGGAGAGAGGAAAGGGGAAGTAGTTTCTATCAATTCACTATGCCTCTGCATTCAAAAAGCCCGCGAAATTTAAACTACATTTCTTTCCTCTCTCTCTCCTCCCCGGGCGAGACGCCCGTCTCCCTCCTCCCCCTCTCACTATATACCAGGCACGGCAGCAGGCAGTTCTCTCTCTACGTCGCGCTTTCAATTCGTTTCTCGGAGAGACCAAATTCTCCGTCAGCCGCCCTTTCAAAAACGTTACCAGTGCCAGTGGCTCTCTAAGAGCGTGGCGCACATGCGCAATCGGCGCACCGAGAGAGAAAAAAGTCAGAAGTTTGTTTACATTATTA